>PVKA01003352.1:0-111060 GCA_004027165.1 Ctenomys sociabilis
AAAAAAAAAAAAAAAAAAAAAAAAAAAAAAAAGAAAATCTGCCAAACAGGCTGAATTAGGTTTTAAACCTGACTAGCAGGCTTTTCTTCATCCCAAATGGCCCTGCCAATTCTTAGATTCTTCAATATATAAATGTGTATAAAGAAGAGAGAGCTAGACTTTCTTTCTCTTCAAAAACAATGCATTGAATTATTTCTTTTTCTCTCACAGATATGACTAAAAGAAAAAACAAGCAGCTACAAAAAATAATAAGTGAATACATAAAGAAGGATATAATGAATATGAGCTGACTCGCAGCTGTGCAGAGCAGTGTGAAGAGACCAAATGGCGAAGATTTTTTCTTGTTTTTATGTGTTTTTCAGTCAGTCCTAACCAGGTTTTCTCTATACATTAGATGTTATATTCATCTTATTTCACACTAAGGTATGTTTGTTCAACAACCATTGCTAGTTGACTAAATATTGGTACCACATTGGCATGTATTACTTATACATACTACATAAATTAAAAACACCAGCCAACTTTGTGGAAGTCACACATTTTTACAGCTTTTAGAACACTTTGATATTCCCAGAAAAATTAATTGAAAACTACAGAGATTTACCACATACTTGGTGTCCCTCACATACAGCCTCCCTACTATCATGTCCCCAAGTAAAGGCATGTGATTTTGTGACTGATGGACCTTCATTGCAACATATTTTCACCCGAGGCCATCGTTTTCTCCTGGCGCACATTCTTTGCTTTTGGACACATGTAACCATCACTGTGATGCAATAGAGAACATTCTTATTAATCTGAGAGGCCTCTGTGCTCAGCTTATTCACTGATTCAAATTCCTTTTTGTCTGAAGGAAGTCTAAAAATAAAAGTGTCTACATATAATGATTGTTTCAGTATTTACGTAAGAAACTTATATATAATACATTTTTCTCTTTTGGTTTTCCAAGCGTGGTGCCTCGGGCTCTGTGTCCGTGAAGCTCCCCTGCATGGAAGCGTGGCATCATGTCACTTTCTAAGGATTTGAATTTCAAAAAACTAAAAGAGAACAGTATCACAGCTAGAAACGATTTGCTTTACTTTATTAAGTTGTAATTTCATTTTACTTCCCTTCTTTTATAAATGCTGTTGTGAATGATTATAAATAATCACAAATATTACTAAATAAATGGATATAGAGAAAAATTATGATTTTTACCCTAAAAGTAATTTTCTATTACATCTTCCTAGGGTTCATAGTTCATTTAAATATTTCTCATGTTTATATACAACAAAATTTATATTTTTATGAGCAGAATATGAGGTTACCTTCATTACTTTTAAATCAAAATAATAGCAAATGTATTAATCTATTCAAATGTCATAAGTAAATCTTAATAATTCATTTTAAATAATTAATTTCATTACTTATATTTTGGGCTATAGTTTTGAATTACATGTGCCTGAACACTTTGTGTCTGTATTTTAAATATACTGAAAAAAACATATAATATTCAAATTAGCAAGTAGTTTGTTAACGTCAGTCATAAAGGACAATACAAAGTAATACAGAATAAAATTTTAAATATATTTTGGTAAACACTTTCATTAACTTGCTAAATATTCATTGCAGACTTACTCTCGTTCAAGGTAGAGGAAACATGCACAAAGCTTAGCAAGGTCTCAGGTCTTCTGGAACTTATATTGTATTTGCATAATTTCATTGTGTTTGGTATCTTTAGTCAGGCTCTGAGTTTGATCAGAGATGATTTGTTAGTCCATTTTGTATTACTCTGCTATTCCTATTTTGTAACAATGTGCATCACTGAGTTCATCATGCCCCAATGTCTTAAGTGTCTTAGGTTCGGTGTATCTCCCCATAGATGGAATGTAGTCAGCAGTGCATCACCTGAAATTCTGATTTAGAACTCTGTTAAAGATACTGTTAAATGTTATGGAGGGTACACAGACATCCACTGCACAAGATGTTAAAAATAAATAATTTCAAGTTTTTATGGTGTATTTTCCTTAAGAGAAGACCAATCTTCCATGGATTTTTTTGTACCTATTCAGATAATATTCTGTGTACCACATCCCTTTTGAAAATCATGCCTTGGGAAAGTTTTTCTCTTTTTTTGTTGATTGGTTTATACTGGAGATTGACCCCAGGTTCTTCTGCTACATCTTCACTGTTTCTAAAATTTTCCATTTTCACACAAATTCTCTCACTAAGTTGCTTTGGATCTGAATTTGTAATTCTCCTTCCTCAGCCCCTCAGTGTCTGAGGTAACATGTGTGCAGCCCTACAGCACTGCAGGCTGCGTAAGTCACTTTTACTTTTACATGCAAGACCCACATAGCAACGTCAGGTATATTATTGTGATAAGAAGTGTAGGACATTTGGTCTTTTTATTCTTCTCTTCCTGTTTCTTGAAGTTGCACACCTTTAAATTAAACTACCCAACCAAAGATGTTTGGTTTTTCTGTAGCTGCATCTCTCCATGATATCTTAACATATTTGATAGTGGTGGGTACCCTCTACTTTGGGGTCCCATGCTGATGGGATTTCTTAGGCATGGTCTGTCCCATCCAGCGGGTCAGTCAACGCAGGTCACCTAGGGGAGGAGAGGGGACTGACGAAGACAAAGAACAGGTGCACGAGAAATGGAGACAAGACAGGATTCTGATCAAGTCTCGTTTATTCAAGGAAGTGATACAGCTTATATAGCAGAGGGAAGGGAAGTCAATGTCACTAATGACTAGGCTAACAATACTCAGGTGATCAACTAAAGGAGCACATGACAGGAAGTCTAACCAAAGGAACACGAGGCAGGAAGTCATGATGCAGCAATTCTACAGGAAGTATAACTTATATCCATAAAAGGAATAGAAACAAAGGCTTCCGGACTACAGTGCCCTCCACAATGGTCTGTCCATTTTGGAGATTAAGTTTACTTTATTACAATGTTGTTATAGTTCCTCACCTTTCACAATGGATTTTACTAAAGACATTTTACAGAAATGGCATTAAGCTGCTAGTCATACACACATTCTTCTCATTAACTTTGAATAGAAAATTTCAATGAGAAAATACTATAAGCAGGTGTATTGGCTTATACCTATAAATCCTAGCAACCTGGAAAGGTAAGGCAAAATGCTTTCAGGTTCAAACACATCCTGGGAAACTTTGCAAGATATTACATCAAGATAGGATAAGCTAGGCAAGGCTAGGCTAGGATAGGATTGGATAGGATATAACCAGGATACAATACAATAAAATAAATATTTAGCTAAGAATGTCCTGGATTCTCAGTATGTGAGGTAGTTGTGGGGGAACAATACATATAAAGGTGAGTAAGGAAGAAAATATGATGCCAAATTCAGCATTTTTAAATGTATGAATGAGTAGATTTCTCTGCACTGGAGTTAAATGTAATATCATAGTCTATTCCCTAGGACTATGGCAAACTCACTGGTATAACAAGGTAAATATAAGATTATAAGATTAGCTAAAACTCAGAGATGTGCTTAGGATTTCATAATTAGCAACAAACAAGAGATTAGTAACCACAAATAAATAAATAAATAAATAAATCTGCTCCTTTTTATTTTTCTATAATTTTATTGATGAACAAATAGCAATGAGACAGTTTCAAATCAAATTAATAGGACAGATTCAATAATTAATACATTGCTTACTGTTTTCTTAGTGGTTATTTGTTGTACAAGGTGCAGACATGATATTCTATTTACAAACACTATTACAGCAGATGCCTCTAATCAATGAATTAAGAGAATGTAGCTATATACATATCTATTATTATAAGCTGATTTATAGGACAGTTTCAATAATTAATACTTTTTATGTTGTTATCTTCCTAGTGGTTATCCATAGTACAAGAAGCAGACAGGATATCCTGTCCAAACACTATTAATGCAAATCTTTCTTCTCATAGAATTACATGAAAATAGCTACATATTTGTCCTAACTATTCTCTATATACAAATACAGAATGATCCTTCCTTTGTGTCCCCCTTTTTTTTTTCTTTAGTCCTGTCAGAGATGGGTATTCTATTGGCATTCAATTATTATAGGTGCTTGAATTCAGAAAAACACTCATTTTTATATTTTTCTGCTGCATGGTTAAGACCAAGATAAAGCAAGACTATATAGCAAGAAATGTAACTTTGTATCTGATAAAGTCAGTCAAATCCCCTCAGGGTTTATCCTGTAACCCTGCACTGCACTTTGTAGATCCTTTGTCAGTGTCAGCCATGTGGATGAGTCACAGCCATTGCTTGACCAATTTTCTCTCTGTGAATCCTGTGAGAAAGTTTTCTCTCCATGTACCTCTCTTTAGGCATGTTATACCTCATTGATTGCATTCTTCTGTGGCTGAATAATCTCCTTGATCAGAAAATCTGGGGCACAACTGAGTTACATGATGTTACAATCCAGGTTCTCCTATGCCCTCAGTCTTCACTGACGTTGAAAGGCTAGGGCTAAAATGCTGGCTGACCTTGCAGCCCTTCCATTTCTCCAATTTTTGATTTGCAAATTTAGGTTGTTAACCATCCAGAAGAGAAGCCGTTTATTACCCTGCATCATATGCAGTTTGGCTTACCCTAACTATCTGTCTAAATATCAAACATTTTAGGCATCATATGGAACAGATATTTCCCATCAAATATTGAATTTTAAGTCCTTAAAGAGAATGAGAAAGAAAAAATTTTTTAAATAGTAATATACACATATTATTACACAGAAATTTAGAAATCTAATCATATACAGCCTTGTAACAGAACAGTCCTGTAACATTTTTTTCTTGTATCTTTTTTTTTCATTTATTATCCATAGAAAAAGAAACTTTTACTTGTGAAACAGCATGGTAATAGTTGGTATGTCATGACACAGAGTATGTATTTAGCAGACCAGAATGACAGGCATTCCAAGCGTGACCCTTCTATTACACATTGCTATCTTCAGTGCAGTTGCTTGGTTCACTGGTATCTTGTGAAGACCTCTTTGTCAAAGACCTTTGTCAAGGGAGAAGCTCTAACACCTGATCTTCATTGGCTGCTGCTTGTTTAGAGCCCTCTGCTGGAGGGCATGGTCTATCACAGTTTTCCAAGCCAAGAGCCGGGCAATAAAAAAACTGGCAAAAGCCAGTGGAGCCCTGGCATCTAATACTACCCCATCAGTTGTGTAGATAGGATGCTAAGCAGACTTTCTTTAAGGTTTAACAGTAAGGATTTCAGGGTAAATCCTGAGCAGATTAGACTGACCTTGTCAGATACAAAAGTTACATTTCTTTTTGTATAGGTCTCACTTTATCTTGATCTTAATCATTCAGCAGAAGAGTATGAAAATGAGGTATAAAAGGAAAAGCCATATTGATATGCTGAGCTGTAAAAGGCTTCAGTAAGTAAGTTCTGACATTGCTAGTCCTATGGATAACCCACTGCTATTGTGGACTACTGGATTATGTTGGATTGTTTGGCTGAATTCACACGCCTACAGTATTTGGATGGCAATGGAATGGCCATCTCTGACAAAGCTGAACAAAAAAAGGGGTTACAAATGAAGGACCATTTAGTATCTGTATATACAAAATGGTTAGGATAGATATACAGCTACTTTATCTTAATTCAATGAGAAGAAAAATTTGTACTGGTAGTGTTTGGACATATTATCATGTCTGCATCTTGTACTATGAATAACTACTACAAAGACAACAATATGCAACATATTAATTATTGAAACTGTCTTACTAATCTTTTTTTAAATTTATTATTATTATTATTTCTTTTTTTTGGCCGAACCAGGGATTACACTCAGGCCCTTGAGCTTGCCAGGGAAGCACTTATTTCACTGAGTTATCTCCTTGGCTCCTACTCATCGGTTTTGAAATTGTCTATTCCTGTTTGTTTCTCAATAAAATGAAGAAAATTTTAAAAAAATATCCCAGTGTTTATGTTCTAAAGTAGAACATGTACACTGAAATTGAAAAGATTAAGAAGGTCAAAGTTTATACTTTAGGGTATACACATAAATATGTTTTAAGGAACAAATACTGAGTATCTGAGCTAATTAAAGAAATCATAAAAACTGAAAAAAGAATGGATTTGAAATACCAAAATAAAGCATGCACCCTTTCAAACCTTTCATTATTAGCAATAAGAACTCAAAGATAAAATTATTGTCCTTAAAAAGCATATGATATTTATAATTAAACTGGAATTTTTACCTTAATTTACTTAAGAAATTGAATTTAAAATTCAACCATAACCGTAAAATATATAGTTTTTTAAAACTCAGTTTAATTTAGTTTTTTTAAATTTTAAATATACATTAATTTAGTGAAACATATATTAAGAGCCAAGAGTGAAGCTGAACTAACCCCCATTTAAATTGGGGAATCATTCCCTGGGATGATTGCCATTAAGATGTGGACTACCTGCCACATTAACTACTGTACTGACACAACACAACAAGGATCACTGACCTACGGGGCGGTGCAAGGGACAAATTGGAAAAGCAGGTGAGGTTCTGTGGGCGCTCGTGGAAACCAGAGCACCGTGAAAAATTACAAATTCTCGACATGAATAGAAGACTCCTGCAACTTCATGGGGATGGGTTTTCCCAGTGGCAGTTGAGTTAAAGATACTGGTTAGACAGGCACATAACCAATTCATTTTTTCTGCCTTGAGTAAGGCTATTTCATGTTCAGGCTTATAAAACACTGTGGACACAGAATTGAAGCCACATGTTCTCAAAATGTGCCACTGGGTGACATTCAGTGCTCCTTAACTGTCTTTCCTTTGCTGTGAAAAAGTACTTTGGATGCTTCTACGACTTAAGTTACGAAGATATCAGTGATGACACCCTAAAAATGAAAGACACTGCTATTACTTATCTTACTATATGACATGAAATGAAAATGAAAACATCATTTTCTAGTTAAAATTGATAAGAAAATAAGGCCCATTATCTTTTATATTTTTTGATTAGTTCTCTAATGCCTGTAAACACAGATTCATTTTGTATTACATCCTGAGCTTGTTTGTATTGTGTTGCTTTTATACTTCTTAAGACATGAAAGTGTCCTTGGAGAGTTCAAAGTTGGTATCATGTAGATATAGATATAGATATATAAAGAAATTGTGAATTTATCACTGTTACATATTCACCATTTATGAAGTAAAATGAAAAAGAATATTATACGTCATTGTACGGAAGACTTTTCACACTGTAGCAAATGTTAGGAACTAAGACCTTAAAACATTAAGGAATGGCAATAGAGAGCAATACATGAGGCAGTGTTTGTGAGAGTTGTTTAGATAACACTGAAATAAGAGTTCATGATAAGAGTGGAGTGAACTTGATTTGATGCCTTCAGGGAGGGAGGAATATGGTGCTGAATGGTGTAGAATTATCTGACTGTTTTACTGAAGTAGTAAGTTTGTTTTGAAGTTTATTAAAAATAAGTTTGAATATATTGAATTATGTATTTTTATAGACTTATTGCATCTGACTTTTAATGCTTGAATTTACATGTTCCCAAAGCACTCTTGATATTCTGGAACTTTTCAATGTAGAAGCTTTGTCAGTATGTGGCAGATGTCACCAACAAGTCTGTTAGAAATGTAGAATCCCAAGCCCTGCCCTACACTTGGGAAATCATACTGCGCATTTTATCAAGATCTGCTTTAGAAGATACCCTTGAAATATTATTTCAATATCAACACAGTATCTCACACATCAGAGCATGTACACAGAGACATAAATATGAATGCACGTGTGCACGGGGAATCATCTCTCCAACATGGACTCATACAAAGACTGTCGTACAGGGTCTGTCTCAGCCAAACCCCACTCCTGCTCCCTCATCACCTTGATATGCTCTCATGCAGAGTTTCCTCAGAGCTTTGGGATATCTTCTTGGTGTCTTAAGATAAACTACAGCATTTTTTTAATTACTTAGTAAAAGAAGTTAAAGACTAAGAAGTCAAGGTAATAGTAAGTGGAGAAACAATTTCAGCGGTGATTGTAAAATGAGTGTAAGAATATGTTTTTAACAGCGTCAGATGGCTCTTGCAAGCAGCTCACACGGAAGACATATTTTCCTAACATTTGACGGCTTTATACAAACTGGATGAAAATTTTCAAGTTTATACTTAGCATTTTACAATTAACTTAGGCATGTTAATTTTTATATTGCTGCACAGTTTCACATTTAGATTCACCATGTATTCATTCAGTGGATATGAAGTAAAATACAAGTAATTGATTTTTAAAGGTACTGTAACTATTTTTAAATCAAAGTTTTAGCAATTGTTATGAAAAAATCACTTTAGTAAAAAGTTTTCTTAGGTTATGACATTCTTGTAATTACTTTCCAACACTTGAGTAACCCAAGGTGTCCCAAGTTTCCACAAGGGTTGTTTTTAATGCTGTATTTGTACAATGGCACATTTATTGAGTTACTTTCAATATTCTAAATATTTATAGGGGTCAGTAAAATAGCTCAGCAGACTAAAGTGCCTGCAAGCAGGCACAGGGGCCAGCCAGAGTTCGATCCTGGGCCTGCATTGTGGGGCCCTGCCCAGAGAGCTTGCTGAGATGGCGCTTGAGACAGGATGTGGTGGTGTGAGCCTGTAAAAAACAGTCAGATTGAGCTGGGCATGGTGGCGCAGGCCTGTAATCCCAGCACTTGGGAGGCTGAGGCAGGAGGATTGTTGTGAGTTCAAGACCAGCCTGAGCTACAAAGTGAGCTTAAGTCCAGTCTGAACTGCATAGTGAGACCCTGTCTCAAAAAGACAAAAAAAAAAAAAAAAAAAAAAACAGTCAGATCACTACGAGTCCTGTCTGGTAGTGAGACTGAACACCCTGCAGACCTGTCCCTAAAATACAAAACTAAAAAAAAAAATTAAATTTTTATAGTGTGAACAAGATCAAATCAATATGTCAAAAGGATGTTTTGGACTTTGTCTAAGAAATGAACAAGTTCTAAAATATTTTTCAGTTTTAATGTTAATATTCTGGGAAGGCAATCCCAATCTTACCTTATTTTTGGCTGAATTCGCCCTTACTGATTTTATTATTATTATTATTAATCACTGTTCTCTTTGATTCATTCTACCATTATCACTCTTTCACAAAAATTTTGCTCATTTTTGACCTTTTCATATTTTCTTTTAATCAGAATTGGGGTGCAGTCTTCTTTTCCTCTGTTTATCTTTCCGTGAAATTTCACTTTACTACCATTGACTGCTGATTTATTTGTTCTTTTGTTTGTTTTGCTAGACAAGATCTTTCCATACAGTTCAGGCTGTCTTTGAGCTCACTATGTCTTCCAGTCTGACCACAAACTTACAGTGGTCCTCCTGATTCAGCTTCTTGAGTGCTGGGATTATAAGCACACACTCCTACTTTCATTTTACTGATGATTTTCTAACTTGTAATTTGTATTCTGCCTTTTCTTCTCAGCTGTTTATATCAAAGTTCTGGCTTGATTAACTGAGTTTGTATCTCAACATGCCCTAAACAGAATTTGTTACTTTCCCACTTCTCCCCCACATCCCAAGTTTGGTTTCTTATCAGTTGACTGTATTGCCTAGTCAGATAAGCACATAACAAAAATATATACACTTCCATGTATAATGTTCACCAGATCTTGCCTCTCCTGCCTTCTAAGCTTGCCTTCCTGTAAGCTAATGTTGCTGAAAGCACATCACACTCATTGTTTTCACTTCCAGTCTTCCCATTTGCTCTGTGTTTGACATCGAACTTGTAGCTCTATAACTACCAAGACACTTCCTTAAAGGTTTCTTAAGGAAATCCATAATTTAGTAAATATTGAAATCAAATAAAACTGTTATCAAAGAGATACTTGCATAATTATTTGTATTTCAGAACTATCTACAATTGCCAAAATATGAAATTAACTAACATGTCTAAATACGAGTGAATGATTCTTGAAAACAAAAATACCTGTACACTATGGCATATTATTCAGCTATCAAATATAGTGAAATCTTGTTACTTGCTATATATGGGTAGAAGTGGAAAATATGATGAATTTAGAAAGCCAGCCACAAAAAGAGAACTACCACATACTTTCCTTCATACATGCAGGGTGAACAGAGAAGACATGGAGAGGTGTGGTCACTAGAGTCTGAAACAGAAGGGTATGACAGAGAAGAGTGGGCATGAAACACGGTTAGGAGAGTAAGCGTGCTACATGATACATAGGGTTGATACAATCTATGACAATTAGTCACAAACGCCAAATACACATAGAAGAGTTTGAAGGTCTCCACCACATAGAAATGGTAATGTTAGAAGAACCACAAGTGCTATTTACCACAAATAAATCATTAGACATTGTATACATACACTGAATATAGTAAAGTACCCTGTAGGGAAAAAAACAACCATTGTATTTCCATTATATTTTTTAATGTGAAGAAAAGTGAGAGGGGCATTCTAATTTAAAGAAAGTTACAAGAAAGTCAAAATGGATGAAAAGCCATACCTGACCTGAGCATATAGGATCTGTCCATGAAAAACTCTTGAGACTAAGAGATGTAAGACACTGAGTAAGAAGTGAAGAATTTTCCATATTCTTAAAAGCATCTGTGAGACATGTGAAAAGGCAACATCAACAAATGGAGAAGAAAAATTAATTTGAACATAGTGCTAGCAGGAAGGGGAGAGTGGAAGGCAACACATCCAGAAAACTCTTTGTTAGAGAGTTGCCAAATGTGCTTGTTACTTTTTAGTAAAGTGTCAGCGGATATACAGCATGTATATTGTATACTGTATGTATAATATTGTATGTAGAGCATATGTGTATTGTATGCATGTTGTGTACTCTAAGTATATTGTATACTGAATGGTTATAGTATGCATATTGTATTCTGTAAGTGTAATACATTATCTGTAAATTGTATACTGTAAGTATATTATGTACATAAGGTATATTGTATGTATTTTGTATGTATAATGTATATTGAATATGTACTCTATGTATATGGTATAATTTACATATGGTATATATGTATATTGTATACTATATACATATTGTAAACTATGTATTTTATTCTTAATATATACTGTGTATATATATATTTTTGTATGTATATTGGATATATTGTATGTATATTGCATTCATCAATTTTTTTTGAGTAACCAGGGATTGAACTCAGCACTCTGTGCTTACCAGGGAAGCACTTATTCCACTGAGTCATCTCCCTGGCTCCACATTCAACAATCTTTATAATGAATTGTTTGTGAAAACTTTTGAGCTTGACTTCTGGTAAGCTACTTTCTTCTAGTTTGGTATTCTTTCCTATCTGACTTTTAAATACTGTTGTAGCTTAGGTTTCCATCCTTGACCAACCAATCTTTTGCCAAAACTTTGCTACATGAATGTATTTCCTTATTTTAACATATTAATAATTACCAAATGAACAACAACAGGTGAAATCTTTATCTCCTAGTAGTCCAGTTATCCTTGGATTTTTCTCAGACCATGCCAGTGAGTATGTGTAAGAGAAAACTCTTCACCCCATACCAAAATCTCTTTAGTTTCTCTGGCGCACCGGACTACCTTGTCATGCATTCCAGGAATGGAAATTCCTCATGGACACTTCTATCTCTCATCTCTCACAATCAATCTATGATTAATTTTTGCTAATTCTCCCATTAATGTTCGATAGTTCATAATTCTACTGCTTTTGCTAAATATGAGAGAATCCAGGCCATTCCCATGGGTGGATGACAATTTTATTAATACACAGAGTGCTTTTAATATTCCAGAAACAACCAGGCTAACATTTCATCTGTACCATTTCAAATGTTATATAATCCTTACAACATTCCTAAGAGATAGGATCTGCTATCTGAAATTCACTAAGAATAACAGAGCCAAGGTAATCATGGAAACTGGTCTGACTGAACAGCTCTGCTGGTTACCTCTGAATGATGTTTATTATCTATTACAAAGGGGCAATGATTTTTTTTTGCTCATAAGTGATGCTTTTTATTTTTGTTCCTATTTATTTATTTTTGTCTTTTTGAGACAGGGTCTCACTATGCAGTTCAGGCTGGCCTTAAACTCACTTTGTAGCTTAGGCCGGTCTCGAACTCACAACAATCCTCCTGCCTCAGCCTCCAAAGTGCTGGGATTATAGGCATGCGCCACCACACCTGGCTTTTGTTCCTATTTATTCCTTTTTTTCTTAAATATGACAAAATTATTTTTAGATGCTGGCTCAATTGCTTTTCTTGTTGCAGAAACAAAATATCTGACACCAAAAGTTAGAAGAGGAGTTCAGCTCAGTTTGTAGAGCTTTTGGTTCACAGTCATCTAGCTCTGAGGCAGAAAGCATCACGTTAAGGGGCCATATGGAGGAGAAACAGTTCATGGTGGACAGAAGGTGGCAAAGCAGACATGTAGTGAAGAAGTATCAAGCAACAAGCACTGCCAGTGGCCCTCTTTGTATCCCTTACATCCTGTGTAGGCTACAAGTCCTTAGAGTAGGCAGCACTCACACACAGGGTGGGCCTTCTCATTATGCACACTCAGAACTATGGCAAACTACTCAGTAGATTGACTTAGCTATCACAAAAACGTAATCTCATCATCACACACCTTTGCTGCAGTCACCTCTGAAAAGCCCCACCTAGAACCACGAGACTCTGGGAGAGCATGGAGACACACAACATGGCAGACACACACCGAGTTGTCTCTTTTGTACCCCACATCACATTACAGCCCAGCCCATGAGAAGAGTTCACATGGCTTCATTTCTCATTACTCCTGCCTCTTTCCCATCCTCCTGCCACCACTTCCATGTCATTGCTGTAATGATAGAGTGTGTGTCACTGCATCTAGGAACCTTGTTTTTCATACTTAGTTTCTCTTCTGAGAAAACTTTTCTTTACAAAACCACTTTCTAGATTTCATTCATTTGCTATATCCTTTAACAAGCTATCTTTTGACTCCTAACTTGAGTTATGCCACAAATGCTACTTGTATTTTTTTCTCCTTCCCACTCAGCAGAGCTTCTCAAAAGCCAAAGACCACTTGAATTATCTGAAAATCTGCCCCAATCTCGAGTCAGATTCATTATGCTGTGGCAGGAAAGAAGGGATCACTTTTTTAATGAACAACCTTGATACTTGAGTACAAGATGGTCCACGTATGGTACTATAGATTTACTCTTTTTTCAATGGTAGATACGTTATGTCAACTTGAGAAGTTTAAAATTTTACTAATTTAAAACTGTCTCACCAGAGGGTCAGGTGCTTCACTTTGTAATCATCCTCATCTGTGAAAGCAGAGGGCATTGACATGCTGTGAGTGCTTCAGCCGCCCTAGTGGGCAAGCCTGCTTACTCTGTAAGGGAAGAAAAAGGGCTTACTGACCCCCCCTTTGCTTTTGTTGTCATCTAATACCTGGAATAGTTGCCTCTTAGCCATGTCATCCTGCCTTGGAACCAGTTGATTGCTGAAAATTCCACAAACTATAAGCAAAAATAAATCATTCCATTCTAAATTTTGGGCCTTGGGTATTTTGTCTCAGCAATGAGAGAAAAGTAACTAAAATGGAACATGGTGCCAGAGACATGGGGTTGTTGCTGTCGCTATGCCTGACGATGAGATTCAAGAGTCTTTGGGAATGGCCTATGGGCAGAACTGGAAAAGGCTCTGAGATGTTTCCTGAAAGAGTAAAGCTGGAACATATAAACCTGTTCTGCATGGAAAATTCTGGTCAGAGTTCAGATGACCATTTATTGATAAAGACTAGTGTTATAGTTTGTTTCTAGGTGACCCCTGAGAGCTTCATACAGTCACTGGCTCAGTTTTTTAGAGTTTTTAATCAATTCAGGATCCAAGCAGGGATTATGGGTGTGCTTTCTGCTGGGATTATGGGTATGAGTGCTATTCCTGCTCTAGGGCAGGTAGCCTGAATACAGTATAAGGGTGGGAGAAAGGTTTGCCCAGTGATGCTGCTACCCTTCCCTTTCTGCTCTTGTTGTTGTGTTGTTTCCTGCCACCATTAACTGCTACCCCCTGCCATGTGCCATTCTGCCTTGGAGCCAGTCAATTATGGACTGAAACCTCCACAGAGTGCGAATTAAATAAACTTTTTCTTTCATAATTATGGGGTAGAGCATTTTATCCCAGCAATGAGAAAATAATAATGGAGATAACCAGGCTCAGAAAGTTTTGCTGGAAGGACTGGATTGGCTGCTGGACTCCAGATGATATGTGTTATACCTTGGCAGAAAGTTTGTCTGCATTTTGCCTGAGATTAAGATTAAGGGCAGTAGAATCATTAATCTGGCAGAAGAAATTTCATGGTATTCTTATATTGAGACAATAGCATGGCTATTGTTGGGAGCTTTTAGCTAGAACTGGATTGTAAATCAAGGGCAGACAGCACAGCAGGATGATCTGTTATGTTGGCAGAAAGCAAGCTCAAAAAAGATGTGTATTGAAAAGGTAGAACAGGGAGGTCTTGATTTTGGAGAAGGAACAAGAGAATACAAAAGATGGCCTGATGATATCAAAACTGCAAAAATGAATGACTTTGCTTTCAGAAAAAAGTCATAAGCACCATGCTTTAGAATGGTGACAACATAGGAAGTTTGTTCCTGAAAACTGGATTCAAAGTTCCCAATGATCCAGGCATTTGACCCCTACAGTCAAGAGACAGGAAAGCTTGCATACTTCTCAACCTGGCAGCAGACCTTGGCATCATCCACATAGTGCTGGTTGTAGGTCTTGTGCAAAAGTTGCAAGGTTAAGAAAATTTCCACCCAAAATTCAGAAGGCTTGGGAGGTGAGGCAGTGTACCCCTGAGAGGACTGAGTGTAAGGATATATGAGGGTGAAAACAAAAGTGAAGTAGATACCACAGAAATTTGGAAAAGCCAGGAACATGGATCATCTGAGAAAACCAGCATGTGAGCAGAAGAGAAGACCCAAATTAAAACCTACCAGAAGTGCAGTGCCATAGGCATAGAGCCCCTCAGGCCCTGGGGAGCTCACAGTTTGCCACAGATTGCCTTAGATGCTACACAGGACTGAATGTTTGCCCTGCTCGATTCTGGATTTGCTTTGCTCCCATATTTACTTTGTACCCTTGTTTGTAACTTTTGGAATGAAAATGTTTCTCTTGTGCCATTGAATGTTAGGAGCATCTAACTTTTCATTTGTACAAGGATGGACAGCCAAGCATTTGTCTTGCATCCCATAGAACACTTGGGACTTAGGCTTTTCAGCAGTGCTGAACCTGTTAGGACTTGGGCAACTCTTTCAGATGGACTACATGCCTTTTCCATAAAGGGAGTCACATGAATCTTGGGGAAGCTAAGGGCAAAATGTTACTAGTCTAATGTAACATAATTTTGATAGTCTTTAACACTCGGTCTGAAGGGTTGTTAAACCTATGTTCAAGTTGTAAAACAATAAAAAGAAGCATTTCTTTATGGTATAAAGAAATGTATCTGTTTGCCAAGGGGTGGAGTGTAATGGTTGTGTCAACTTGAGAAGTTTAAAAGATTGTTGACAGGACTCAGCAGGGGCCGGGTCCGCACTTTGTAAACATTCACAACCTGTGTGTGAAGAGGTCATGGAGATGGCATATGTGCTCCCTCTCCCTAGATGGGCTGTCCTGTTCATAGTATAAGGGAGGAAAAGAAGTTTGCCCCCTCTTTCTGCTCTTGCTACTTTTTCTGTCTTCTGCTGCCTTGAAGTGCTGCCCCTCACCATGCTACTCAGCCCCAGAGCCTGCTAATGATGGACTGCCATTTCCACAACTGTAAGTGAAACAAACTTTTCCTTTCCTAATTTTGAGCATCAGGTAGTTTGGCTCAGCAATGCAAGGAAGGTAACTAAGGCAGCTATTGGCTAAGTGTTTTATGCTATTGACAAACCTCAGATATTACTAATTTATTACTCATTAGGAGCCTTTGATATTTCTCTTTAGAATACATTGCAAAATAATTGATGCAATGCCACAGAGATCTTGGCCCACCCTTGCACCTGCCCTTTGGAGAATGTTTCTTGTTCTCTGTCCCTGTTCATCCTCATGTCTTCTGATCCTCATCCTTTCTGTATCACAATTATTCTTAATTTCATGAATACCATGTGCTGCTATTTTTGCACTCAGTTGGACTCTACTTTGATTTCAGTGTTCAATTTCCCTGACTGCAGTGCCTTCATAACTATTTTTATCTGATAAATTTTACAAATTCTTCAAGTTGCTGTCAAACAACACTTTATTGTTATTGTTTTTAAAATGTATTTAGCACAAGGTCTACAAGGTCTCACTACTTAGAGCAGACTTGTAGTGATCCTTCTGTTTTTAGCCTCCCAAGTGCTGGGATTGCAGGCACTGCCGTCACATCCAGTCTCAATGTTCATCTCAGCATGCCCTCAGGGCAGGGTTGGCATGGTACATGGGTATTTAATCCCAGTCCCTGAACCTGCCTAAGCAGGTTCTTTAGTCCACTGAGCTATTCAACTGCCCCAAATAACACTTCGTTGGTGAAAATCTGCTCACCTAACTTCTGTCTTCTCACTCCTACTACGGCCAAAGTAATCATTGGTGTGTTGTTGTCATCCCTCTTCAGTCTCTGTCCAATACAGTGCTCAGATCACCAGAGCTCTTGCTGTCTCCTGCCTCAGGGCTTACAAAGGGCAGAGATTGAGAGAATCTGCATTGTGTACACTATGACATAGTTTCTTACTCATTTTGACTTCCTTGTTTCTGCCTTCAAACAGGAATGCCACCTTCAGTCATAACCATTTTCGAATGTGGAAAGAAAAATAATTGAGGGTGCTGGGGGAAAATATACATTCATGACAACTCAGTGGCATGATCTTTAGGAATGTTCTTAAATTGCCAGCTTCAGATAAGATTTTGTTTCTTTCCAAATTCCAGAAAAATCAGATCTAAGCCTAAAATAATAGAAGTGTTCTGTTGGAGCTTTAAGCATCACCACAAAGTCCCTATTATCTACACTCTCTGTGTACTATCTCATTATTTTTAATTCTTACAGACTTGGCATTTGAGGGCTGTACATCTCCTGGGGACATAATATGGGATGAAGTCAGAGATCAGGCAAAGCACACAGAGAAGTGAAGATGGTCACTGCTTTCCTCCTGGCTTCTACCCCTCTGCACTCCACCAACCCACCCAACTACCAGTATCAGAAGGCTTTGAATCTAGGTGCAAGTTTGGTTCTCTCATTAAAACCACAAAGTTCAGGAAATGAATACATTAGTATACAGACCTTTTCAACCTTCTGTCTTTTCCATTTTCTAGAACTCTAAAATTGGTCATGCATCTTAGTTCAGTCGACATACTCCTTTTTTGGAGTTATGCAAACAGTATAATAAATTTATATTCTTTTTAGAACACAAAAATATAGTTAGGTGGGAAGATATGTGAGTAATCCTTTCTGGAAGATATTTATAAGAGACAATTCTTAAAATTTAAATTATGGTGTTATTTGGCTGAAATAGATTGTGATTATATTGTCCCAGAAGAGAGATGAAGACTCAGGGCCATTTATAACTATAGTATAAAGTAAGAGACAATAAGCAAGGATCTTAGGATTTAGTATTGAATTTGGAATATTAAAAAAGAAAGGCATTGAGATGTTACCGGATTGTTGTTTTTTAAAATGCTGATCTGGACCCTATACATTATGCATTGTCTCTGTCTGCAAGCCCCAGTATGCTACTGTTAGGTGAGGAGGGAGGCGATGCTTCTCCAAGTATTACCGAAAACTTCAGGTTTAAGTGATGTTACCACTGTAGCCCAGCTCGGGGATGAATACTCACCCACAATTATTGCTAGGGCAAGGATTGTTCACTTTCGAATGGTGAAAGTCTCCACCCAGTTTGAAAACCTAAGTGCACCCTTCACGCGCTGAAATCACTGTCAGAGCTGCTTACAAGCCTGGTGTCCTTCTCTGTAGACTTGAAGGGATTTTCTGATGTACTGTGTCTATTAGTGTCTTTCTGAACCACAAAGTGAGTTATGATCAAATTAAACATAGTAGAGGAATAATGCTACTTTTCCTTTCAAATATGTAATCACCCTTGAAGCCTTTTAAAATGACTCCCCCTCGCTTTAATAACAAACAGTTCTCTGGCATTCCGCTGTCTTTCCCACTCATAGCGCCATATGACAGCCCTATCAGTCAGTCTTTCTGCTGTCTTCAGGAAATTAAGCTACAGAGCCTATGCAGCAAACAATAAAAGACTTTCTTATGGAGAGAAAAGGGCGCTTTGCTCGCTTCACCTCGACCCCCCAGCAGTGCCCATCCCCGCTTCAGCGTTTCCTACCCCACTGGTGACGGTCCCACTCCCACCTCCACCCCTTCCCGGAGCGGCTCCGGGCGGCAGAGACTCCTGCAGCCGCGCGCCGACCTGCCCCGCTTCCCGCGCGCTTCCGATGGCACTAGGACCCGGAGACGTCCCCGAGCGAGGCTCGCGCAAAGGCAGCCAGACTCCTCCTTATCTCCAGTGTCAAACTTGACATCAGCCTGCGAGCGGAGCATGGTAACTTCCCGAGCAGGCAGAAGGCTCCCGCTCACACCAGTGGCATGCTTCCTGGAGATATGCTGCTCTCGCTGCCCTCTGCCCCAGCAACATGGATCGTCCCCGCTGCCTGCTCCTGCTGCTCGGCTGCTCCCTGTTCAGCGGCTTCGGGGAACTGACTCTGCAGCCCTCCAACGAAGGTAAGCAGGTACCGGGCGCGGGTCCCACGGGCCGGCTGCCCGGGGCGCGCTCCCCGAGCCCTCGCGCCCGGACCTCCGCGCGGAGCGGCGCGCGAGTGAGCCAGACACGAGTGCACTTCGGAAGACAATTGTGGATTGTCACAACCTTCAGAGTGTTTCTGATCTTACACCAATTCAGGCAATTACCCTGTTTGCCAATTGGAGGCAGAAAGAAGGAAAATCCTCCAGTTTTACAACCCAGTATGTTAATTGCCAAATAGCCAAGGCGGTATTTTATTTTCTAATTATGACCATGTGGTACTCTGGGAAGTTTAAAAGCAAACTCAATCCTTTTCTCTGGATTCTGTAGTCTGTTTAAAGATAATGACAGGTTGTTCGTACTTCGGATAGTGGCATTTGTGAATGGACGAAAGGAAACTCAGGTTGTGGAAGCAAAGGGGGGTGCGTGTGTGTGTGTGTGTGTGTGCGCGCGCGCGCGCGCACAACTGTGTTGAAGCGATGATGTACATACACCCTGCTAGGACATGGTTTGCTCTATTTTACAGGTTCTAATGAGCAGCATAAGCCACATTAACATAAGTAATATTGGCAGGAATTTACAGTAAGCCTAAATTGGATTCTTTTTTGTTTAATAGCTTATATACAAATAGAAGAATATATTTAATCATGAATGAACAACTCTTGGATAGATATAGTAAGTAACTGAAAAGCAAATTAAGAAAGAATGTTTATGTGTTTCAAATGGCATTTCTTTGATGTCAGATTTATTTTCCTTGTAATAGACATTCATTCTTATTCAATGCATTATTGTACAAACCTATATCAAAGACACTTTTTCTTATATAATTGTGTACTTAATAGATAAATTGTTTTGTCTCCACATGCCTTCTGCAATCTGTTCTTAATGATTTGAAAATACAACCACTAAGTCCTAAGACAAACTTTTCTAAATAATTGATTGCACTAGAGCAACATTTACAACTTTGATTTCTTGTTAATGATTTTGAACTTACACCATTTATCAATTTATTTTGCAAGGTAGCAATATTGAGCAACTGAAGAACAAACACATTTAGACATAGATCATTCACCGACCAGATATTGTTGAGCCAATCCTGTGGCAGATTGTGTACACTATTTTGAAAACACAATTAAAAGCAAGATATTTGTAAGCCATTAAATATAAAATATAAATATGAATTAAATATAAAGCTCTCATACTTGATGATCCATTTTCACTACTATTACAGTAATTTAATTTCACTTTTCCTTAGTCATTACCTTTATCAATTTGGCAATTTTCATTAAATTTCTATCTCTAACATTAGTTGAGAAATTTGAAAAGTTATAAATGTGAGAATGGAAAACAATATCTTGCTCATAAATGTATTTTTAATAAACAAATAAAATATTTACTTGAAAGTAAGTCATTCATCATAAATAAAACACAAGAGTAATTATTTGTATATCTAACATATCAGTAGTTCAACATATTGTTTTAAATTTTTTTTTTGTTTCCTGATCTTATTAAAGTATCAGCAGTAACTAGAAAACATTAAAACACCCACATTGCCATGATAAATCATATTTTTCTAATCAAGTGTACAAAACCATATAGGTAATAGATATTACTGAATTAATAATGCACAAGAATGTAACTGAAAGTCATTGCTTTGTAGAAAATATAACCTTTAAGTCAACTGCAAAAAATGACTCCTTAATCTTATTCACATCAATGCAAAATTAATGAGCATTAATTTAATGAAACAAGAATGATCAAGTGTTAATTGCTTTTAAGGCACACCCTGGCATGTCTGTATATAATTCCAAGTCAGGTTTACATTAATAATATATAATAGAAAGTGAAATATACTCAGAACACTAATAAAGCTACATTTCATTTCTTTGGATAAAAGTTTATCTATTGTTCATGGGTTTATGCTTTCCTGGCTGCATCCAATGGGTGTCTCCTTTCCCTTGTGAACTCAAATAGGAAGCTTTAAATGAAATTTTAAATGAGTAATTTAAATTAGGTAATCTTATGAGTGAGGCATAAATATTAATCTAATAAACTTTGCTCATAGTAGTTGAACTTACTAATATAAAAATCATAAATTGTGAGAATATATGAAGATTTTATGCAATTGTTATAACAAAGTAAATTGAACACAAAGCAATCTTCTTAAAACCTACTAATGGGAGTAAATGATAAAATAAATTATATTAATGTAGCATTCTGATACAGTTTTTGAAATTTAAAGAAGAAAGTATGAATTTTACTTAAAATATATTCAAAATTGTATTAAACATTATAGAAAATTGCCTAGAGATTTATTAGTGAATATTTTCTAAAATATATCTCTAGTCTACTTGATGTCAGACATTACAGAAATAAAAGAACAAAACCATGCCATTTTGTTCATTGACAAAAAATATATCATTATGAAATTTTTCAGTTTGGGATTTTATCATTAATGTCAACATCAAACAACCATGAGTTCCTGATAAGAGAAATAACTAAGTTTTATGTTTAGCAATCAAAATGCAATGGCTGCCTAACATACTTTGAGGAAAGTGATTTGAGGTGATTATTGGCTTCAAAATTATAAGAAATATCCCTAATTACAACAATCACTAACAGGAAGAACTGGCCTATCTACTCAAGCAGAACTCTACAAAAACTTTTAAAAACCTAATCGAGTTTTTCTGGTCACATAAAAAAGAAACCTTCTGATAGAAAATCAACTACTTTTCATCACAAAATTTGAATGTTTTGCCATATTTTTATCAGAAAACATCATATATTCGCTCCTTATATCCACCAGATAGGGTATAATAGTGGTAAAAAGGAAGAACTTCGGGAAGAAGTTAAAACAATAAAAAGTTAAGGTATTGATTCTTACTAGTTCAGTCTCTTTTAGGATTGGACAAAGTACTCTTTAAACATGTTGGTACACTTCAAGCCATCTGAAGCAAATGCCATGCAGTGCGCATTTTTCCATTCAAGTGTTCCCAAATCAGATTTAACATTTCCCCATAGAACTCATGACTTTGAGAACTGGAGTCCTCAAAAAAAGTCTGAATGAAATTAAATCTACATATTTATATACTACTTATTTTAAAGACTTTCTTTCTTTTGGAGTGATTGAGACACTGTTTCTATGAAATGCATTTCCTTGAACATAAATCTTGCAACTACTAGAGGAGAATATGTGATTAGTTAAAGGTTAAAGTAAAACTTGTAGATGAACACTATATGTTTCCCTTTGAGTAGTAGACCAATGTAAAAAACAGTATGGATTTAATGGCATTTTTCTCTCAAAAATCTCTGAATTGGCATCACTTTTCAAATAAGTATCAAATAAAAGGCCACTAAAATTGAAGTATTAATAGAGACCTATGCTATCATCTTTATTGGACTTTTGAAAAATGTTTGCACTTTCTTTCAAAAGCACTTTTTCATGCTAGATGAAATAATTGAATGCATTATACATTTTTGTAATTCAATAGTTGTTCTGAAAGCTTGCCCTCACTCCCCCCTAGGTCTCAACCACACTTATAACTATGCTATTTGCCTGGAGGTAGAAGAAACCTTAATTTCACTATTTTATAACCCACAACAGTTAACACTTGACCTAGATCATTAACGGGATTATCAGCAAATTTGTTTAAGCTTTTACTGACAATTTGAATTGCTACGATAATATTTTGATTGTGCCGAAAAGAAACTTCTTGTAACCTCGCAAAATCTATCATGAAATTAATTTGTTCTAAATTTGTGTCTTCCTTCAAATATTGATAATTATAAATTCAACTGGGGAATTACTTCGATCCTTCGTTCTCATATCACATCACTTTGTCCTTGTCATACATGTGCAATTATAAATATTAAATGTTGTACCAATAAACAGTTTATACACATAAAAAACTTTGCTATAACTAGAAGCATTTCACTTTTATGCATTTTTCCTTTTCTAAAGTTCTAAAGTTGATTATTTTTTCTACCCACTTTAAGGTAAAAGTCATTTGGAGATATATATATATATATTTTTTTTTTTTTTTCTTTACAAGTGACTAGGACTATACAAGGGAAGCTACATATAATAAAACACCACTATATGTCATGCTTATCCTTTATAAAATAGTTAATTTTTCACAACAGAATAGTAGAAATAAGGAACTACCATAATAAGCACTTAAAATCCAGTATGTATACAAATTTGAAACAAGATATTGTACACAACCATAACTTTTAAAAGGTATTTATTAAACAATGTTTATTGTGTCTGAAACATTTCATGTAAGATTTCCAATTTCTTGAATATAATTATGGATCACTCCTTTCTCATGTAAACAATATATTGTCTCTTAATAAAATTTTAAAGATCAGATTTAGTAAGATTCTTTGTCCCTTTTTGTATGCTACTTATACTTGAATATTCAAATTTCTTTGTGTTCTTTAGTGGTCTAATCATGGTTAGTTTTTTCACAGAAATTTTCTCTATAAGACACCCTAAATATTAAAATTGTTACATAAACTTGCTAAATTTTCTGAAACAAAATATATGTACTATTTAAATATCAAATAATCAGTTACATATGCAGAGGCTTTTCAAAGGCAAAACATATTTTCACAGTATATTTGATTTACTAACTTCAGTGCAAATGGAAACAGTAAGAAGTGTTCTTGAAAGTTACATTTTCCAAGTCATAAAATCTTCAAGAAAATATTAATAAAACTTTCCACAAATCATCAAAACTCGATAAGTTCTTACAGACATTTACTTACTAAGAAATCTGTGATGTGGACTACCTTTGATTTGAATCATTTTCCAATGATTTTATTTGGCAAAATACTGCATGTAAGAGAGGAACTGTATTTCTTGGACGAACACTAAGTTTTACAAGTAATTTTCTGTCAAGATCCTTGACTTTATTTGTAACATACATTTATTTTTTTCCTTAAAATACTTAATAAGCCTTTTCGGAGGAATGATTTAGAAGAACAGATTCAGGTGTCCCTTTTTGGTTCAGTTTACAGAGATCTGGATTTTATCACCAGGGAGGGTCAGTAAAGGGCTTTTACCAAGTGTGCAAGTAGCTCCCCACAGATTTTTCAAATAAAGGGTTGACTGGTGGTGTGAAATGTTTCTTCTATTTTTCCACCAAGGTAAAAAGTCTTAGAAACTTACTTCTCAAAACTTCGAAAGCCATAGCTAATTCTTCACCAATGATTTAATAATGAAAAAAAAAAAAGTGACATTAGGAAAGCATAAAAGTTTCAAGCCATTACTCCATCAATCCTGGAAGACATTCCTGGTCCTACTGATGGTGCAGATTCCTGAGTGGCCCTTGAATTCATTCTCAAGGTCTGCTGCCAGCCGCTTAGCATCAGGTAGTTCTTGGAACTTGGCAGGAGGTTTTCTCCAGGAAAAGTTTGAGGTCAGCGAGTTTTAGTCTGTCCTCTACCAGCTTTCTATGAAATCAAAAAGGGTGGTCCATCACCCTGCCCCCCAGAGGGGTGTGTGAGAAGAAACTAAGTTGATTACAGAGAGGCAGAGGAGCACGAAGATTCTGCAGCCAGCGTTAATATAGGAATCCTGCGTGAAAAGGTTACTTAAAAGAGACTTTTATCACTTAAAGAGTCTAGCTAATCAAGTTTTATAAAGTCCCTGAAGAGCTGGCCTACTTTGAAAAGAGGAAGGATTGTGTGTATTTCTCCTCTCCAGTCTGCACAGGGCTGATTTTCCCCCATCACCAAGTATTTTATTCAGGAAAGTTTTAAGAATGCGAGCCAAGAAGGTTTACTCCTTTCGAACGCCTGGCAAACGCATGTGGCGGGCGGAGGGAAGCAAAGCCACCTCAGCAAGTAAGGCTTCAAGCTCGGAGGGATTACTAAACTGGAATCCCCGAGAGTAGGGCCCCTCCCCCCTTCATTTTCTAAACCACGTCCTGCTGTTCTAGTCAAAGCAAAGGGTGAAAATCCACATAATCCAAACCAAGACGGTGAACTGAGAATAATGGTTGCGCAAGGAGGGGGAGAGGAGCGGCGGCACTGGACGGATGCTGGGGCGATCTTCTCCGCGAACGGGGGCGGCCGCGGGAGGTGGCTGCGTCTCCCCGGTTTCTGCTGCGCCCCCCACGCATGATCGCACTCTGTTGATTGGTACAGAAGTGACCCCGAGCCGGGCTTGCGCGCAGCAGAGAGCCAGGAGGCGGCGGCTGCGGGAAGCCCGGACGGACACGCTGCCCGCGCCCCGCGCCCCGCACCCTCCTCGGGCTTCGCGGCCGCAGCCCTCCCGGCAGCTGGGGCGGGCTCGGCGAGGCTCAGGTCACCCCATCCAGCCCGCCGCAGCGCTTCACTTTCCCGCTAAACAGCGGATTAAAGATCGGATCTTGGAACCCCGTCCCCGGGTCCGCGGAGCCCCGGCCCCCGCGACCTGGGACCCAGGCGTTGTCTGTGCGCGCCTCCCGGCTGCAGGCTCCCCGGCCCCGAGCGAGCGCGGCGAGCGCACCCCGAGCACACCCCAGGCGCAGGATCTGGGCACCTTCTGCCCACTGCGCGGGCCGGAGCCAGCGGAGCACCGGGGTGCAAAGCTAGGCGGACGCCCGAGTGTGCAGGAGCCTGGACCCGGCGAGAAGCGAACGTGCGCCCTCTGCCTGTCGCCGCGGATCTGCTGGTGCTTGGAAAGCGAGGTCCCCGCCACCTGGACTTGACCCAGTCCTGCGCACTGGCTGGGAGTGCAGGAGGAGCAAGATGGGCTGGGTGCGGCCTGACTGGGCATCAGGCTTCGACTGGAAATCTGGGGCAGACCTCAGCCACTGCCCAAGTTCCTTTGCATCTGCGTTCTTACCCCACGGGTGACAGATGGGCGAGGAGCACAGGGCCACACATCCTGTACTCTTCCAGCGATGCAGGGACACACAGAGTCCCTGAGACCCTCGGTCTGACCCTCTTGGCTACTTGCTGATTCAGAGTAGTGCAAACTCACTAGATTAAAGCCAGCAATCTTCTCCCTAGTTTTCTTTAAAGCCATCTCCTGATACCCCCTGTCAGACCTCTTATGATTCCTGAAGGAATATTCCATAAATTTTTCCCCTTTACACAATAAAGAGATGTTTCCTGCAAAAGACTCCTATTGATTGAATGGTATTGTTTTATTAACATGTGCCTGGGCTCCCCTGGTTCTGTAAAGCCTTCTGGAAGTTGGGCAAGTAGGCTGGGTCTGCAGCTGACTGACGCTTGTACGTCAGGGTCTGTGTCAGAATTCCGTGTTTTTCGCATAGGATGGAGTCGTCGAAGGCAGAGTTCTAGCACACATGCATCTTCAGCCCTGTGCCAGTACTGAAACATTAACTGCTGCAGTGTCCCACTGCGTGAGATCTGTTCTTACACTTATCAGTCATTCTTCACTGGACTCTTAATCATTGAAACAATGCTGAAGTAGGTGTTCTGTCACCTGACTGATACAGCTAAGAAAACATCACAGGGAAGGAGTAACTGAGCCTGGCTCCTTTAGCCGCAGGAATTTGAAGTGAACCTCGTGTTTTTCTCTCCTACACAAATGGTTGTGAATTATGTACTCAGGCAAAGTGCGAGCCTGTCAACTTCAATCACAGTGACGATGCTAATTTGTCCTGTGACTTTGCCAAAACAATTTGAAATACTCAGAATTTCAAAGTGGGAAATCAAAGGAAACCAAAGAGGTGAGAGTATTTTGGGAGTGCCCAGAGGATAGGCTCTCATAAATTAGGAGCATTGGTTTGGGTGAAAGACTTAAAGGAAGTAAGTGAAAGGAATTTGAAAGTGGACCAAGGAAAGGGGAGAAGAGCCTGGGATACTTTTTCCTCACACCTACTTACCTATTTTCCTTTTCTAACAGGCAGGCAACCCTTTCCTCATCGGGGAGATTGGGTAAGGAATTCCACAGACAAGACTGTGAGGAAAGTGGTTAGCCAGACAGTGGTTATTTGGAGTTTTATGCACTAAAAAAAGACACATAATGGATTATTCGAATTGTTACAGAGGTCTCTAACAAGAGAGAATTGATCATGTTCCAAAGTGTAGATTTGATGGTTGTAGACATTTTCTGTCATTTTAAAGATAAGTTTTAAATTATTTGAAGAAAAAGAATGATTTATCTTATCTTTTATAAAAATACTTGTATTCTGTTTAAAGTAAAGCATTGAGAAAAGGTAGCTAAAAGAGGGTTTTGAAAGGTTGCAAATTAAATTGAGGGCAATTATATGTTTCATGTGAATATTTCAGCACATATGTTTTGCATTAATTGCTGCAATAAATTCTGTTAAACTGGCAAAGAGCAAAAATAGCATATTGATGACATCAGGCTTCCAAATTACAAATCTGCTTTTAAGCATCTTTCTTCACTGTAATGTTCAAAAAAATTAATGTATTAGCCCTTATGTTCCTAAAGCCTTATCCACCCACTCAGGTTCCTGGCACACCTTCTGCAAGCAAAAGTGAAGGCTTAGCAACAGACTTGTGCCTGGCTGAGAGAGAAGGAGGAGCAGTAACTCTTTTCCTCCTGCTTGGTTTTTTAGTCATATCTGGACTTTGAGAGCTCTCCTAAATCAAGGGAAATATAAACCCAACTTTAAAGACCTAGTTATAAAAGTGATATAAATTTTAAAAAAGAGTAGTGTTCTATTTTTAAACTTTTAGATACTATATGAGAACTAAGTCGCTGCAGAATGGCACAAGCCAGGAGAAACTTGGCTTTTAAAAGATTGCTATAAAATAATCATTTTACACATCTAATATTAAAAGTTGAGTAAATAAATTAATATAAATCTACAAACTGAGTTTTTTTTCTTTTAAGGCATCAATCTCAATGTAGTAGAACCCAAGAATGACTGGAATAAAGACAATAATTCGTGTCAATTTGATGAGCAACAAATTCATTTATTCAGCATGACAATTCTCTCATATATATAAATTCATTATGAAGAAATGAATATATTTTTCAAAAGAATAAGATAGATGAATGAACTCCACAGTTTCAAAAAAAAACAGTAAAAATCTTCCTGTTTGATAAAGATATAAAGTCTAAGTTTTACTTTTTGCCTGTGAGGCAGTTGATTAATTTCCAGCCCACCTGAAGTTTTAGCTTTCGCGGGCTACTTCAGAATGACTAGCTCTGGGAAACAGGGGGCATGTTGTTCATGAACAGCACACACTGTTTTCCTGATTTTCAAACTCAATTTAGCAATGAAAGAAAGCCTATAGATCTTAAAAGGATATATTAGTTTATTGCAAATGACAGCAGTTTTTATCCTGAGGGTAAGTTGGGCTGGGAAGATAATTTGTAGTCCTTTCCATGTAGATTATTTGACTCATCCTTTGGATGAGGAAAGGAAAAGTTTACTTGCAGCACGGCGTAAGTTGCCAATGCTAGTGCTGTCCCCTTCCCAAACCAGACAGCCCCACACTGGGAGCCCAGCTGTAGGAAGGAACAGATAACTTATAAACTCATGTAGATATCAAATTATATTTTTCTCTGAATTACACACTGCAGGTGAGAAAAATCAAACAAAAATTGGTTTAACATTGTGTATTCTTGCTCACATTTCCTACTGTCCCCATACTGCAGTTGTGATTTCTTTCAAATTTGCCAAAGCTACTTAAAGTATGTTTTCCATTTTAACAGAATGACAAGAACTGGCATCATCACTTGAATTAAAAATTAAAATGTGAAAATGTGTTATTGTCCTTCACTGAAATATGCAAGTCCATCAAATGAACTAATGCCAAATATTGGAAATGCTTTTAAAGGGGCAGAAGGCGAAGGAAGAGTATTTTTTTCATAGTTTACTTTTGCTCTCTGTTTTGTCATAGATAAGACTCATTTGCATTCAGTAACTCATAAAGATAAGCTCAGAGATTATATTATATTATATTATGGTGTTCTCAGCATTTCTGATCTAAATTACAGTCCACTGATGGTACTGTGATGAGCAGCTGATATTTGACATCTTAGATAACCCATCTACAATTATCTGGTAGAATATATAATCAAAGCTGTGTCATGATTTTATTTTTCCAGATATTTAAAACAATGAGATTTATTATGCATTTTTAGAACTAAAATGTGCGTGTTTGTCTGGAAATATAAAAATGTCCAGAGGATGTTTCCACATTGCTGTCTAATATATCTTATCATGACAATTTTGCTTCCAAGTTAATGTTATGAATTCTTATATTCAAGGGACTTTTGGGAACAATTTTGGCTTCTAAAGTGATTGCTAAATCTATTAGATCTCTTCTGTAGGTCAGAACCATTATTCTAGCCTATTTTCACAAACAGTCAAAACCTCACTAAATAAAAAACTTATCTCTAATATGTAAAGATTAATAATCAATATCTTATGATAATTTGATAAAAATAGACCAAGGTAGTCTGATTTTTATAACAATGACAAAATGTATGTTAATATTTGAAATACTATTTGCTTTAAAGATTATGTTGAATAATTTAAAAATACATGTTTATTTTTCACTTTATAAACTTCCAAAAGAGCTTTCTAAATTAGAAGCATGCAATACTTTAAAACAGCAAATAAATTGAAAAAGCATGCTTTTATAGAATTATTAATATTTCTATTTTAGACACTGCCACATTTTGGAAACAAAATGATTTACTTGTCTTAATGATTTATATATTAGATGACAATGCATAGAGACAGAGAACTGTTCTTCTATTAAAGACTATTATTAAATTAAAGCTATTTAGTATACTAGAAACTGACCAGTAATAGAACAATCTCATTCATTCTTATTATAAACCATCATTTGGGGGCTAGGGAGGAAGCTCTGCAGTCTAGTGCTGCCCAGAAAACACAAGGACCCAGGTTCCACCCCCAGTACTCCATGCTGCCCCGGATATGCCAAGCCAGGCACTGAAACCAGGCATGGTGGCGCATGTCTATAATCCCAGCTCCAGGGAAGCTGAGACAGGAGGATCACTGTGAATCTCAGCTGAGTAGAGAGACCCTGTAGCAAATAGCACAAAAAATTTAAAACCCATGAACTGTGAATGAATAAAGAAAATGTGATATACATATATTATTTATATAAAAATAATAATATATATCAGCCATAAAAGAATAATTTTGAGTCATTTATATGAAAATAGATGGATCATGAGACCAAGATGCTAATGAAATGTCAGTCCAAAATAGTGAAATATTGTATGGTGTCTCTCATACCAAAGACACAAATACAAACAACTTAATAAACAAAATAAAGAGCCACGCTACTAGATGGAGAGGTTGTCTTCATATAGTTGGGAAGGAGGTCGAGGGAGAGAGGGAAGGAGCAGGAGGGTATGTGGGCACAGGCGTGCATATGTATCACGTCTCCAAGCTGAGTGTAATTGCTCTGTAGTACAAAGATACCCCAAAAGAAAAAGAACACAGTGTCCATTGATAGATTTATTTTTTGTCCTCCTTTAAAATGTTGGTATCAGTAGGACATTTAGATTTCTATTACTGAAAAATAAAAGAGTGGAAAGGAAAACTTCAGCACCTTAGAAATGACATATGGTTTACATTTGCTAAAGTATTTGGATCTCAAGTAGAAGTCTGTCTTTTTAAACTTTTTTTGATTCATCCTACCCATTCTAGCAATGAAAACACAGACCTTTCACTCAAAGACGGCATGGTTTTTATTTCAAGAAGTTTTCCCTGATGTATGCTAAAATTTAGATGAGGCAGCTAATTAAAATCTGTATAGAAATAAATTCAAAATTATTGCCTCAGAGGAAAAGGTAATAAAACAGAATAAATACCACCTCGTTTAGAAATCTTATATTATACAAATAAACTATTAAGATACCATGAAAAAAAGAGGTTTAACACAAAGATCTCAAACACTATAGATTTTTTCATTAATTCACACATAATTATTTTAGTTAATCATTTGATAAAGTCATACTGATAAATTAATGGTTTAATCAGGGTATGTTAGCACACTCCTATAATCCCAGTAATCTGGAGGCTCAGGCAAGAGTTTTGCTGCTAGTTTGAGGACAGCCTGGACTGCACAGTAAATTCAGGGGCAGCCTAAAGTACACACCAAGACCTTGGAAAGAAAGAGAAAGAAAGAAAGAAAGAAAGAAAGAAAGAAAGAAAGAAAGAAAGAAAGAAAGAAAGAAAGAAAGAAAGAGAAGAAAAGAAAAGAAAGGACCAGACAAACATAGAAGCAAAAACCGAGTATGCAAAAACCATTTTAAAATTCCTAGATACATCAACAAAACTTGAACTAATCTAGGATTTTTCTCTATGTCATGCCCCAGTATATATAAAATTACTGAAGAAATATGCTGAGGTGGATCTCTGTAAAAAAATTAATCTTAATTTATGAATTGCTGGTTAGGTTTTCCAGAAAACCATACAAATAATTGTAACATCAAGCTATTACAAAATGTACTCTTTCCTGAACCATTTCCTTATATTTATGATACTAAAGTATCATCTAGAAGCAAACTAAAGGAACTCCATTTCCTGTAACCTAGAACAGTGTTGCTGTGCTTGTTATAACTGAAAGTGATGAAGATGATAGAGACCAAGTACATGCCACATGCTGCCGATGCACTTCCGGTGGAGATGCGAATAGACAAGCAGTGTCATCATCCATTAGTAAAAGCAAGGGGGTAGTGAAAGGATAGGCTCTTTCACTTGTGCTTTTGTAGTTATTTGTGCATGGCTACAGAGTCCTTTATGAAAATCTTCATTAGAATACATCTCTATCATAAAAATCTGCAATTCTTTATTAAAACTTACTGTTTGCCTTGAAATAATTTTTAATAATTATAAGTAACCTGATATATACACAAAATGCAAGTACAAAATTACCCCAAGGCATATTAGTATAATATTACATAACTGAAAAAGATCTCCTATCTCAGAGAGAACTACAGCATTTAATTTTAACATTGCATATGTCACTTAACTACTCTTCTTGGTTATGAATATGAGTTTAACTGTTAGAGTTTCTACATAGAAAAGTAGTAACTATGAATCTGAGGTTTGAAATGCCTTTGAAAAAACATGCTATGTTGATTTTCTAATAGTAAAATCTCCAAAAATTTATAGCCTAAGTTTTCAGTCTGTACTTTTGAGCTGCTGAATGTGTTTGAAACTCTCATTGCAATAAGTGAGGCTTTTTATAATCCTTGGTACATTCCTATTAGTCAGCAGATGGTGTAAAGTCTTTTTGTAGACAATTCTACATGACATTAATGGTATGAATAAATAAGAATGGACTTTGACTGAGTCTTATCATTATGAAGGATATAAAATAGTGGAGGTTTTCTTTTCGTGGGCACGTCCAATGCATTTGGGTGCATGACAGTAGAATTCAGTGGCAGGAATACAAATGCAGTTTTTTTCCCAAAGTTTTGAACTTTAGAACCTTTCCATTCTACACTTTGTTCTTCCCTTTTTTTTTTTTTTTTCTTTTTTGCTTCTTTATACACTTTATTCCAGGCACCACAATCCCTCTTGCCCAGCAGATCTCAATTTAATGCCCACTTAAAAATCAAACTGAGAATCCAAGTAAAGAGGGCCTTCAGCTACTTCTCAGCATCAACTTTTTCTGTTAATATATCCAAAAGCAGTGAAACTAGAGACAGGTAAAAGCTCACATGACTGCTCTGCTCCTCTCCCTAACAGGATTAGTGAAGACACTTAGCAAAGTGTCCTTCTCCAGGGACCAGGGTGGGTCAGGGAAGCATGCTCTTGGAGAAGGCAGCTAGTTCCTCCTCCTCCTCCTCCTCCTCCCCCCTTTTTCCTCTTTACAGTTTAGCCTGTCTATTGCTTCCTGAGTGCCATGAATGTTTCTGAGTTTGTGAAGGAAAATTATGGGCCAAAGACCCGAAAACCGTGAGCCACATAACCTTGATTCCCATGATGAGAAAGCTGACCAGTCCAGTATCCCTTCTAAACACAGGACTGTGATTTACAGTCACCATCTTGCTCAAAATATTCCACATATTCACATATCAACTTAAAGAGAAACATGCTATTTCCAAGCACTTCTAATTTAAACTTTTATTTTTAAAGGGTAATATACACTATATAGTTCTTTGAATAAACAATATTCTGAAATTTATTAAACAATGTTTCCTCTTACACAGCAAAGTTAATTACCAACCATATCATTAAAATACATATATATATTCTGTTAAGAGGTAATTAGTATCTTTGATAAATAACTTATGTGAGACAATCATTCAACACTTTGATTTTCACTTACATTGAAAAATAACTTTCTCTTGAGATTCTTAATTGTGAACTTAGATCGCCCAGCAAGTGAAACATACTGTCCTTCTGGTGAGTTGTCTTTAAATTCAGATTGCAATATTATAATATCATACCTTACAATGCATAAACCTGGATTCTCTGTCCTGGGATTTGAGCAGCAGTGCCATGTCCGGAGAAGGAATGATCGGGTCTGCCCAGGTTTTGAGAGAGAAAGCAATAGTAGTGAAAGTTCTCTCATGTACCATTGTGATATTTAAGGTACACATTGCAATCAGAGACTGAGAGAAATCACTCCTAGAGTCACCTTCCAAGTCCATGGTTTTTATCTCATGTCAAGCATGCCATGCTCAGCAGTGATACAAAAGATCACAAGAGACGTGAGGTTTGTGTTCTGGGAAGTCCCTATTTAGCAACCATTCACTCAAAGAACTCTTAGATTGTGCTATTCTTATTTTGTTACACAAAAAAAACATTGTATAAAACCAAACTAAGTACTTCTAAGTAAGTATTTTGCTGATACCTATTCTTGTCAATTAGGTCATATATTGATAGCTGATTATAAATACAATAGAAAAGCCAGACTAGAATTGTTCATGCATATACTACTTTTACAAGAACATTGGGTCTACACAACACTTCATAAATTCCTTGTGATTTGAAGTACCTTCATGTTATTTTATCATCATGACAATAAAATTACAAAATTTAACATTTCAGAGACAACACAATCAAAATTGTATGCAATAGTAATTGTGTTTCTTTATTCATTCTAAATAGTGACTAGCAATTGTATTTTTTAGCAAATGCAGTATGTTTGATTAACATACCATACTTATTTTATTTACTGTAAGAGATAGATAGATAGATAGATAGATAGATAGATAGATAGATAGATAGATAGACAGATAGATGATAGATGATAGATAGACCATCAGACAGACAGCTGAGCTGTTCTTCACTGAGTAGAAATCAAACAGAAATGTGATTAGGCTAAGTCCTGTTCTTTCACTGACTTAATTATTATTAGAAAAATAATGTGAGGATTTGTTTTAGTCAAGAAACTATATCTGGAGGAATTATTTAAAGTAGAGACAATGTAATAGTCTTGTCTTCATTACTTCTGGTTTTGCTTGGTCAGGAATTTTAAAATTAAACAAAGTACTTATCTTAACATGTACAGCAAGGCTCATGGGTAATATAATGCATGTTCAGCTATTATTGGCACACTATGATGCTTTAGGTTATAAAATTCCTTGAGAACATTGCTGACATGATCTAAAGATTTACAGATATGTAAATTTTGCTATGCAAAATGCTCTCCAAAATTCAGAGAAATCAATGGACAACTGTGGCATAAGGGAAAGAGGTGGGCAGGGTCGGGGAGAAAGCTTGGTGATCTAAGCACTTGCCTGGCAAGTGCAAGGACCCCTTTTGATTCCCAGTACCACAAGCCCATCTCTGCCCTGGAACTGTGTCAGCTACCAGAACAGGGTCTGGTAGTCCAAACCTCTAATTACAGTGCTGGGTAGGCTGAGACAGGAGGGTCAATATGAGTTCAAGCTGCATACTGATTCTCTGTATCAAATAACTACATAGACAAATAATTTGTTAAAAGAAATGGTTGGACTAAATGTCTTTATCAGAATGAATATCAAAATATAATACAAAGAAGTAGGTCTAGTCTTATATTTCAAAATTCTTAGCACAATTAATCTGAAGCATGCTTTGTAATCTCAGTTCACAAACAAAATATTTTTACAGTTTTTGAGAAATGGGCTGGGGAGATGGCTCAGTGGAATAAGCACTTCCCTGGCAAGCACAAGGTCCTCAGTTCAATACCAAGTTCCACAAAAAAAAAATTAAGAAATAATTTCAGTATAATTAAGCAGACTTTTTCCCCACTAAGTAGGTACATGAATTCTAGTGAGTATAGTCCAGCATTCCACAATAGCACTGGGTTATCTGCAGGAGTGGCAGTGTCAGGAGTCGTTCACTTGAGCCTTCATGTTAATATGGCTTTACTTTTTATACCTCATTTTCACACTTTTCTGATGGATGATTAAGACTTAGATAAAGTAAGACCTATATAATAACAAATGTAACTTTTGTATCTGACAAGGTCAGACAAACTCCTTCAGGATTTACCCTGAAACCTTGTACCCCAGTTTGTAGATCCTTTATCCGTGTCAGCCATGTGGATGAGTCATGGCCATTGCTTGACCCATTTGCTCTCTGTGAAAGCCTGAGAATGTTTTCTCTACATGTGAGTCTCCTTAGGCACATATTATGTCATTGATCACTTTCCTCTGTGTCCCCGTAATGTCCTTGATCAGTAAATTTGGGCATATGAGTTATAGGATGTTACAGTATAGGTTCTCCTATGTCCTGAGTCTTCACTGACCTTTAATGGCTAGGGCCAAAATGTTGGCTGCTCTTACAGCCCTTTTTTCCCTCTAATGTTTTGGTCTGTAAACTTAAGTTATTAACTCTCCAGAAGAGAAGCTTAATGATACTATTACCCTATAACAGAGGCAGTTGAGCTGAACCTCACTATCTGTCTGAATATCTAACATTTTAGACATAACATGAAATAGATATTTTCCAGCAAATATTGATATGTTAAACTTTAAATCCCTACAGAATGTGAGGAAAAAATATTTAAAAAGTAGGAATAGACAGTTACAAATTTTTGCACAGAAATTTAGAAATCTAACCATGTACAGCATTGTAGAAGGACAGTCCTATGACATTTTTATTTCTTCTCTCTTGTTTTCATTTATTACCCTTTTTCTAAAAACAAATATTTACTTCAGAGACAGTGTGGCAGTGATTGGTATGATATAACAAGCAGTAAGCATTTAGAAGATCAGAATAACAGGCACTCCAATTAACTGAGAATCCTACCAATTAACTGCTAGTTTCAAAAACCTGCTGAAGATTCTCAGGATCACTGCCTTAACCATCTTGTGTATATACATGTATGCAATGGAATACCCACCTCTGACGAAACTAAAGAATAAAAAAGGTATACAAATGAAGTATCATTTTGTATCTGTATATACAAAATAATATAGATATACAGCACTTTCACTTAATTCAATGAGAAGAAAGATTTGTACTAATACTGTTTGGACAAGATATCATGTCTACATCTTGTACTATGAATAACCACTTTAAAGACAACTATATGAAATAAATATATTAATTATTGAACCTGTCCTACTAATCAGTTTTAAAACTGTCTCATTGGTATTTGTTTCTCAATAAAATTAATAAACAATAAATAAATAAAAAAATAAAAAAAGATATTGCACTAAGTAACCTAGGAAATGGTTATTTATTCTGTACATTTCTCCTCACTAGGGTTAGTATACTATAAATCCAAAACCTTCAGTTATTAAATATTTTAAGATAGTAGTTTTTTTTATATATATAGGGTCTTGCTATACCAGTCAGACTCACAGTGATCTTGCTGTCTCAGCTTTCCCAGTGATGGGATTACGTACATGTGTCACCACACGAGGTTCTCAGGGCTGGCATGGCATATAGTGTCAGTGACTGAACTCTGGACCTTACACTTACCAGGCAGAGACTTATGCCACTAAACTAACTCCTCAGCCCAATAATAGCTTAAGTTGATATTGTCCTTGGTTGCAAAAGGTAACAGATCAGATCGCTAGTTAAAATGACTTGTTATTAACTGTATCCAAAATTTTTACAATTGATGATGTATAGTGTGCCTAAGGAGAGTCACATGGAGAGAAAACATTCTCTCAGTCTTTCACAGAGAACAAATTGGTAAAGCAATGGCCATGACTCATCCACATGGCTGACACTGACAGAAGATTACAAAGTGCAGTGCAGTGCAGGGTACAGGATAAATCCTGAGGGAACTTGACTGGCCTTATCAGATACAAAAGTCACATTTCGTGTTATATAGTTCTTGCTTTATCTTGGTCTTAACCATCCAGCATATATAAAGTATATAAAGTAAAGTCATATTAATATGTTGATCTGTAAAAGGCGCTAGTCAACAATGTCTGTGGATAACCATCTACTATTGCGGACTGCTACGCTGTATTGGAGTGTTTTGCTGAATTCGAGCACCTATAATATTTAAATGCCAATAGAATACCCATCTATAATAAAACTAAACAAAAGTAGGGGATACAAAGGAAGAACCATTTTGTATTTGAATATACAGAATAGTTAGGATAGATATGCAGCTACTTTTGCTTAATACTATGAGAAGAAAGATTGGGAGCTATAGTGTTTGGACATGATAACCTGTCTGCTTCTTGTACTATGGATAACCACTAGGTAGAAAATGATAGAAAATGTATTAATTATTGAAACAGCCCTACTAAAAAATAAGTAAAATAAAAAAGCAAAAGAAATAATTGAAATAAAGCAAGATTCCTCTGATACACTATAATTTGTGAGCAAAAACAAAGTAACACTTTTAAAGATAAATTTGCCTTTTAAAATTATATATTAAAATGCAACCATATGTATGTTCTACTTTACTTTTTCTTTGTAAGTATTGACTAGGAGTCAGGCTATATAATAACTGCCACAGAATTCTCAGTACAATTGCTAAAGTTTTTGATTAATAATACTTTCTTTACATAAGCTAAGCTTTAGATGTACTACATTTTTTATTTTGATTTTAATATTCAGTTAAATAGTTTCTTTATCACATATTAGCTAATAGTTTAGATATTATTTTCATTTCTCTTTCTTGTCTAATATCTTAGCTAATGTTTACAGAATTATGTTGAATAGGAGTGTTGATAGTGAACATCCTTGTCTTGTACCTAATTTTAGAGTAAAAGCTTTTAGTTTTTCTTGATTTAGAATGATATTGGCTGTTGATTTATCATAAATGGCTTTTATCAGATTGAGGTAAAGGCCATCTATTACAATTTTTTGTAGGGCTTTAATCATGAATTTTGAATTCTGTCAAAAGGCTTTTCTGCATATATTGAGATAAGCATGTGGTCTTTGGTTTTGGCTCTATTGATACAGTGTATTACATTTATAGATTTGCATATGTTGAACCATCCTTGCATCTCTGGGATGACTCCTTTCTGGTCATGGTGTATAATGATGATTTGCTGTATTCTATTTTTTTTTTTTTTTTTTGCATGTATAGTTTGTGTGTCACTAAGAACATACATTCCAGAATAATACGTTTGGAATTGGCTGGGGACAACATAAAGATGATTAAGCAGAGATATAGATTAATTTTGAAAGTATATCTAATACATTCATCCATAGATCAATCCTTTATAAATCTATCAAATTAATCATCATGATTGCTTTATATCTCAATCATTGTTTTCTTTATTTTGAATGTTTATTATTTCTACTATAGCACTTAATTCTTCTGTAAGAACCCATCAATATACTCAACATTAACTCTATTGTGAATTTTAAGGGGCTACAGACACTTTAGATTCACTAATTTTTCTTATGGTCACTCGTTATAAAAATCTCATATTTATTACATGTGTGTAATACAAATTATTATATACTTACAATGATGAGCCATATTTTTGAACAGCAATATTAACAGTAACACACAACACTAATTCAAGAGAAAAACATACATTATTGATTACTGTTAACCATGTTTGTGTGTTTGTGTTTTCTTGTAGTCAATCTCTTGGATTCGAAAACAATTCAAGGGGAGCTGGGCTGGATCTCTTACCCATCACATGGGGTGAGTTCAATAATCTCTGGAAGGAAAACATGCTTCTGTACTTTTCCTCTCTTAGACAAATGAATTGGTGGATGGAATTTGGGATGTGTTCTCTTAAAGTCCTGTATGTCATGAAAAATTATATATGTATTTTAAAATATGGACTCACATAGCCTGATAGTTAGGTTCCATGGAACTATTGAGAAAATTGAACTGCTTCTCCCCTGAATCTATTGGTGAAGCAGTAGCACTGTTTATGCACAAAAACAGGAATGAACTGGACAATTATCTTAGTTATCATTAGCATTATAGTGATTACCTCAGTGTGAATGCTTAGTGCTTTCTATGATGTCTCTAGAACAGATGAAGTTTTGTGACATTCTAAATTTTAACTTGTGTGAAAAATGATTTTGACAGGAATCTCTGAAATCATAAAGTAAAATCAGCCAGGCCAACTGCTCCAAACAGGGTGGTGTTTGTCATCTACAGCAACAACCTACGTCACCTTCATGTATTCATTTAGAGCATTTCTAATTCTTGTAGATTATTTGTAAACTTGACATTTGCTTAAAAACCAAGAAATGTGTGCATTTATCTTTAAATCACTTTAGGTGATTTTTTTTTGTATTTTATCAAGCAAGGTGTGCATCATTATTATTAAAGTACATGTCATTTTAGTATCACATCTCCTTATGATGAGCCTTTTATGTGAGAAATATTTCAGTTTCCCTTTTTTAGAACAAAAGTTACCTTTGAGGGAAATCCTTATTTGGCCAAAGCTGTGACAAATGCTTACACATACATTTTCACACAAGTGCAACTTGCAAGAAAAGCAAACTGCTAGTTTGAAATATTTGTCATAGGAATGAGTTTCTATGGTCTTGTTCCTTCCCCAGTAGACCTTTTTGAAGAAAGAGATTATCACTACTTGTGCACAGTACTATGTGTTCCATTTCCAGGCTGCTATGCCTGAGCACACCGATTTTTACAGTACCTCTGTGGCCTCATCCCCAGCGGATGGTTTCCATCAGGGTTACCTCATCTATCTGTCATCTCTGTATCTGCTTCTCTTCCTGGCACACCTTGACATTGACAAAATGCCAAAGCCTGCCATCAGGCCTCCAGGAGTTGCTATGGAAGAACAGGATGAAATAAGACAGGATTTAGTTTTCCTGTAGTGAAGGGGAATGGGATGACTGGGACCGAAACTCAGCCCAGATTGTCATGAAAACTGAATCAAAACTCAGCATTGAGCTGAAAAACTTGTTTAAAACTAATCGGCATTTTCTTAATTTTGATTTAAGAAATGTGAGGTTTCCTTATGCCATCCAATAAAACACCATGGAAAACTTTTGTCTAATGCTATAGGAGAAACACTAATCATAGTGACATTTCACTAGTGGAATCACACATGTATTTTTGTTGTAAGAACTAAAAATCAACTTGTATATCAAATCAGCATTCTATTCTGTGCTTTCTTTTGAAGAAGGAATAAAGACAACAGATAATGACATGTGAAATTGGAGAAAATTAAGTCTCTTATTTTTGTAGTTTAACAATTTCCCATTTCTAAGCTCAGATCTGTGATAAAATAGTGTTGGCGCTTCTAAATCCAGAGGTGTGTTGAGTGTAGAGTGTGTACTTCTGCTGCCAGGGTACACGCAGGCTGCATGTGTATCCACTGAGGGTGTCTACACCAGGAGAGCATCACAGTACAGATACTCAGTCCCGCCCAGAGCTGCTGAAACAAAAACTGCACTTCAACATGATCCATCTCCAGGAACTATTAGCACATTAAATTTGACAAACACTCTTCAGCGTAACTCACCTCTTGACATTTCTCATTTCTTGTTCAATTTCCCACCTCCTTTTGACCCAGGAAACTTAGTTGTCTATACTCAGCAGTTTCCAGCTTCTTCTTTCCTTTTCTCCCGCCTCAGAGAGCATCCTGTGGGCATTTGGCTTCTCTGCAGTGCTTCCCTGTGCTGATTTGCATCTGTGGCTTCCCTAATACTCATGTATAACATAGGCTTAAGAAAGTTGGTTGAGTTCTCTATGTTTATAATTAAAACTTTCAGAGAACAAAAAACATCTATCCAATAGGTTGTAAAATTTATGGTATCTCAAAAACAGCCCCCCCAAAAAGAAAAAAAAGACAAAATCAAATATCTGATTTACATTATACATTTTGTGCACATCCTTTCATTACTCCTTTATTATATTAATAATATCCATGAAGAAATAATAATTCAAATTTAGAAAATAGTTGACTGATATTCATGTGTTTTTTGCTAAGCCAATCAAATTATTGGGTGATTACACTACAGGGAAAATTTAAGTTTGGAATTTAATACCTTGCTCATACAATATATTGTGCTTTTGATTCAGCTATATTTTGTTGCCTAATTCTTTCTACTCTGAATAGTAACGGAATAGATTGATATTATGTTGGTTTTGTTTATAAAAGAGCTCCATGCTTTAAATAAATGTGATGTTTGCTGAAAGCTTTTCCGCACCAAAGATAAAAGTAACATGTCACAGATGGAAGCAACTTTAGACTTTTTATTATTCTATGTAATTAGCTCTAATAGGAAGCTGTATATCTGATAATTAATAGAAATATAAACTTCAGAGCAAAACTTTTAAAAATAATATCAAAGAACACTGAATCACTGAAAGTTCGGCTCAAGGGATCTTACTAGCATGAGCAGGAAGGAGGATGGTGGGGTTTGGCTCCATGGGATGGCTGGCAAAGTCTGTAAACACTTTTATGGCTGTAGCAAAGGACAAGGGCATTACTGGCATCTCTTAGAAGAGACCATGTGTATTGCCAAATGTGTAGAAATAGACAAGGCAGCCTGTCTAAGAAAGGATGACCTATTCCTAAATGACAGAGCTGAGGTTGAGAGGTCCTTATTTAAGGGATGAGTAATAGTTCTCCATCTGAAGTTGCTAAAGCAATGGATGCCTGAAAGCTCCTTCTTAACTTCCAACTGTGCATAGTAAGAAGTGCTAATTCCAAATCCATTATAATGTAAATAAAAAAGTAAACCATGGGATGTTGTAACAATTTTTTATGTTGTGTTGAACAACATAATTGAACTTGTTTAGAAAAGTAGTTAAAATGACTCATTTTTTATATAATTTGTGTTTCTATTTTTCTCCAATGATATATTTGTAACAACACTCTGCAATTAATCAGTGTTATTTTCTTAAGAAAAGCTCCTCCCTCTCTTTATGTTCTTATTATTCACCCATTCATTTTTTTTTATGTGTTTGGCTCTGGAGATCAAGCTAGACAAAAGCTCCACCATTAGGCCATGCTCTCTGACTTCTGCCTTTAATTTTCAATGATGCTTCAAATTCTAGAGAAAACCTGGTAGAAAAATATAACTACATATGTATATATGACATGTGGTCAGAACTGGGGATTGAACTCAGGCCCTTGCACTCGCCAAGGAAGTGCTTATTCTACTGAGCCATTTCACCAGCATATATATATATATATATATATATATATATATATATATATATATATATATATATATAGGCCAGCAATACAGTTCAGCAGGTTAAAGGTCTGTCTGCTGGCAAGTGCAAGTTCCTGAGTTTGATCCCTAGTGCCACAATAAACAAATAAATAGTATACATTGCAGCAAAATATACATTGCCTCTCAGGTATTGTTCTTTGGTGTGGACAAATTATCCAAAAGTGTACTTTGTCTTAGTATAGTTGTCTTACATGTTTGATATGTTCTTTGGCCTGTTTGTCTGATTTTCAAGCTGTGTATGTAATAATTCATTCTATAAGATCTTAGAACATAAATAAATGAATCTGATGCCAAAAAATAAAAACTAAATGGGAGATGGAGGGAAAGGGGAAAACATATTGAAAGGTGTTGGGTACATGTACCAGTTCCTCATAGCATATATAATCACTACGTACTGTAAACATGTAGTAATAAAAGTAAGAAAAAAATAAAGCCAAGAAGGCAAAAAGAAAGAGAAAGAAGGTGCGTTGTCATTAATCTAGCAAGGACCCCCTTGCTTTCCTTGCTTATGTGGGGCCCTTCTTGCCACTTTCTGCAGCAGTTCTGGAAGACCTCTTTCGTGAGAGTCTTTGTGCTCTTCTGACTGGCTCAGTGTCCTGGACAGATTCAGCATGCTTACCTTTCATGACCATTTTGACTTCAGAAAGCGGGATCTACTGACTAATACAGATGACCGTGCTCTATATTGCTTTCAAGACACTGCTTTTCTATTGGACAGCATGTAGCAGCAACTGTGGCTAAATTTTGATCACACCTCCTAAGAATCTCTGAAAGAGGACTTCTAGAACTGTTTCAGAAAGTGGCAAGGATTATTGCATAAATGTGTTAGATAGAGGGTGAACAGTTTGAAGAGGATTAATGGCAACATATCTATGGAAGCAAGAAGCTTTTTTTAAAAGATAAATATTCAATTTATATTCTGATCATGTGTTAGTCTAGAACTTTATTTTAATTTAGAAATAAATTTAATGAAATTCTAAATGAAGTTTGTGAAACATATGCTTAAAATTGGAAACTGAAACTACCTCTATGATATCAACAGTCTTCAATTCATTTTTCAGTGAAAATCACATCAGACAAAGCTACTTTCTGATACTGTTCACTTTTGTAAAACAGTCACAAGCAACAACATCTCCAAGCTCTGTTCACTATATATTATTATTGCTAACAATTATTGACTTAATCGTATCTAAAATTTTTGCAAACCATTATATACTTTTAATACATTTTAATTTAATGAAATAAAACAATATAGAAACCTATGCATATTTTTGGATTACAGCCTGGGAAAAATTATTTTGGTAGCAACAATTTTTATTTAAGTTGATTGTTTGATGAGGTCAATCTACCTAGTAAACTCCCTAGTCTATGTATCATTACACAGGAATGATACAAAGACAACATAGTTTCACTTAGATTAGTATTTAGGGGCCAGTGAAGAAGTATGAAAGTCATGAGCCAATATTCAGTTAAAGAAACTCAGATAAGAGAAGGACGGACAGGGTCCAGGTAGAAAAACACAGTGTGAAATGTCATAGGATAAAAGAAATGTAAATATCACCCATTGTGGGATTAAGTTACACATATTTAATGGTGCCTTAGCCTAGCAGTGCACTTGTGTAAAAGAATTCTTTAGGGGGATGGAAACCTAGTTATTTGCCCTCAGATATCCATTCCCTAGTTCCTTCCGGTTGGTGGCCCACAAATGATGTTTAGATTTCCACACATTAATATGTTCTAGGAAATGGGCCTCTGCAGCCCTGGGAGGTGAATGTTGGTTCATGTGAGAACTAATCAGCTCTTAGAGTCATTATGACAGAGGTTGATTGAAGGAAGGTTCAGTAAACCAATGGACTGCTCTCCTCAGGACCAGAACTACAGAACACAGTGGACACCAGAGAAACCAGCCAAAAGCCTTTTGTCACCAACCCTCTCCTTTGTATGAATACAGAGAACACATCTTTGTTGATTAAACCCTCTTCTTAAAACTTATCATGCTTTCGTATTAAAGACATTCTGAGAGAAGAGTGTTTTACTCTATTCGAATATCCTGATTTCTAAGTGGAAGCTTTCACAACTCATAGTTACCTGTTTCAGTGCCATTTTTATTGTCCCAAGTTGTCTTTTAATGCTGTAGTAGAGTGTCATAAACAATAGAGCAGAAAATAGAATAAACATGTCACTCACAGCTGGTACTATAGTTAGAAGCCCAATCCTGACATTTATTGATGTATGATCTAATGCATGACAATTCATCTCCAATACTATTTTTTTCTCACATTTGAAGAAAAAAATAATGGCAATTCATCACTTAAAGCAATTGAGACTTCTTCACATTAGATATTAGATATTTCTGTGTATTTTTGCTTGTGTGTATATGGTAATGAATATGAAAGAGTTGTACACATTTTATTATTCTGAGACAAAAAAGTTAGAAATTTTCTTTTTCTAAATTATCTTGCTAAGGTCATTTGTAGGTCTATTTAAGTTGTTTTCTATTTGAAATGTAGTAGGAACACCAACAGCATTGCCTGAGAGCAGTACCTCTCTGCATTGAGTCCAAAATCGTCTGACACCACATCACTTGAGTTCCACTGAATTGGTGCAGACTAGAGTTTGCCCATAACTTTGCACAGAATCAGTCATAATATGGTAGGTATCTATTTTACTTAGATTTAATGATCATGATTCCCTGAACATTAATATCTCGGGCCTCAGACCAAATTTTATTTCTTCATGGAGACTCAGGGACCCCTTCATCAGCTACCCACCTGCCACCCCTGTTCCCTGACTAATCCCCACCCGTAGCCCAGAGTAGAGCGCACATCAGCTTGGTTCATCTTCCTCCTCAATTCTGTTTTCTTTACAACCTCTGTGTCATACAATTGTATATTGATTCAACTATTTGGCTAACATTTTTCTTAGACAGAAAGCTAAAAACTTTATGAAGGAAATACTCATTTCATGGAATATACTTCCATTAACATTTAATTTTTATTCATAAAATTCTCTGAATACACATAGAAAAGCATAGTTGTTTCCAAAACAACCAATAAAATTAATATTAATTTTGCATTCATTTAAAAATTCGTTCATTTCAATTCTATTATATTAAGTAATATTTATTTATTCATTAACTCTCTTGCAAAGGTATAAAATTCAGTGAATAATAACATATATATACACATTTTATTGTATTTTAAGTGTATTTTTTGTAATGGCAGGAATACTTAACTTAATGTAGCTTGTGAATATCTCTAGTCTGTATATTGGAAGTTAATTGCAGGGCCCAGGAGACAGCCTGGCAGTCTAAGCGCTTCCCTGGAAAGCGCAAGGTTTGATCAGTACCACTCACTATGCCAGGCTCGTGCCCTGCAGGCCACTGAGCCACTGAAATTGGGCATGGTGGCTCGCGTTTGTAATCCCAGCACTAGAGAGCTGGAGACAGGATGAGCATTAGAAGTTTCAGCTGTGTAACGAGACCCTGAACCAAATCAATCGATCAATCAATCAATCTTTAAAAAATTCAAAATAAAACTAGCTTGTAATTTTCACATTAAAAATTAAATTGATTTGTTTACCTGAGAACAAGAGTCCAGAATCCCACAAATAAATTCTGCATGGCAGAAATTAATAGAAATATTTAAAATGAATGAATCACAAGAAAGAATAAAAATAATAACTTTAAACCATTGCTTTTCTACTTTCTAGTGCAGTGTAACTTGTTTTTAGTATTAGCATTAGTTTTTTTTTTGTGAAATTTAAATGCTGAAAAGAATTACTCACTGAATAGATTCTGCTCTGGGTATGGAATTTGTAACAGGAAAAAGCATTTTAACAACTTTGTGTCACTGATAAACACCAGAGAGTCTGCCTATATGAATCACAGTTGAAACTTTACCTCATAAGCTGAATAATTGATCCAGGAGAATCAAATTTCTGACACACGCAACACATTATTTTCGTCACTTCAAATTGTCATGCCTAGAAAACTTAAATTCATCATCTTCACCTATTATGCTGACTTTTCAGACAAAGGAGTACAATCTAGTGGGAAAACCATGACAAAATTTTACAGTTTTTTCAACTATTCCTTGAAAAAAAATGTGGCACGAAGAAAGGGAACCAGGCAAATGGAGGAAAACAAATTAAATTTTATTCTCCCAACCTTTGATTTATAAAAATTAAAATATGATATCATCCACACTTCACAAAATAGCAGTTCTTTTCCATGTATTGTGAAAATTGTCTGTTTCTATTTGAATTATCCTCTTCTTACCAATATTATTTCTATTTAGTGGGATTGGATAACAGTTTTTAAAAATGTAAAATGTAATATAGACTTTGTTTCACTTTTATATACAGGTTTGTGGCATTTAAAGGAAAGGAGACCTGAAATATAACTACATAAATTTTATTCAGTCACATTTTATTTGAGGATTAGTGTTATATGATCCTCACCTAATATAAATTCACAATAAAGTTTAATAAGCAGTAAAGTGTATCAGAAAAATTTTCTTAGAATGTTTACATGTTTTTCAAATTCATTATGATCATTCCATGCCTAATTTTAAAGCAGATTTTAAAATATTCATATCAAGGACAGATTTCATCTTTCTGGTGCTTTCCTGCTTTGAGAGCACTTTTTCTTTAGCAGTAGTAAGTTTCAACAGCATGTCTCATCACTTTAAGCAATTTCAAACAAGAGCACTTACTAGTCAAAGGGACAGTGATCAAAATAAAGGTATCAGAATGTTCACATTAAAAAATTTAAAAGATAACTTCCATATTTCATTTTATTCAGTAATAAAACTTGCTGAAGCAGGAATAAAATAGCACATTAGAGTCTAACTTGTTTTCTGTTTAGACATAACCTGATTCTTTAATGTTTTATACACAATATGATGGTGCAAGCACTGAGGTTTTATTTCTAAATATTCATTTATATGGGGGATAGTAAAGCTACATGTCTCCCAAAATGGAAAAGAGCTTAATGTTACTATTCCATCAAATATAAATGAAGAATTTTGATGAAATTTTTGGGAATATGCCTTTTTTATGTATTTAGCACAGTCTATAGGGTCTCACTACACAGACTGGACTTATAGCGATCCTTCTGTTTTCAGCCTCCCAAGCGCTGGGATTATAGGTGCGCTCTTTCACACCCAGTCTCAATCTCTGTCTCAGTGCACCCCGGGAGTGGGACTGGCCCAGCATGCCCAGGATCAAACCCTAGTCCCTGTGCCTGCCTAAGCAGGCACTTTAATCTGCTGAACTCTCTGACTCGTCCAAAATTTTTGAATTTATTTGTCTGTTTTTTATAGATATCTTCTCACTAAGTCAGTATTTGCTCAGGCAAGACTTGAACTATTGCCTCAGATACCCAGACTGCTGGAAATTGACAAAGATAATAATGGATCCAAACTTTTTAAAAATTTAGCGTTTCATTTTTCAGTTTCAAAAAATTAATGGTTTTATCTTCAATTTGTTTTACTCCATTGGTTAATTTTTTTTGAAAGATTTTTAAAATCAATTAAACTTAACATATAGATTATATGGTATGAATTGCATTTTACATATGTCCTATGTCTCAAATGATAGCACTGACCTTAAAAAATCTGAAGGTTATATGGTCACTGATAGATATTCCTATGAAATTAACATGCCATTGATCACCAGATTTTTCTAATGATGTTTAGTTTATCTATGGATTGTTATATACATATGAATATTATTAATATGGTACATGAAATTGCTGAAGAATAGGTTGGTAAATTAATGTATCTCTATTCCAGGATACATAAGAAGAAAAAGGTCAAGGAGTCTTAATATGGTGGATGTTTTAGTGTGCTTAAATTCATAAATATGTTTTATTCATTCTATTAATAATGTAGATTTAAATACATAAACTTTTGATAAGTGAAAAATCTTTGGTCCCAACTATTCCTGTTATGTTAAAAGCCCTGGGGTGAGACTGAACAATCTGATTTTTATGGGACTTTCCATAGATTCTCATACTACTCAACTTTTGGAATCACTGTTCAGTGAAAATGTAGAAGAAAATCATTATCTCATATAATGAAATGCATATTGGTCACTCAGGCACTTGGCTGCTGCTGCTGCTTGATTCTATCTAGGCTTTAGTTCATCAAAACTTCTAGTGAATGTAGCACTACAAATAACATACGATTAATAGTCACTCCTGTTTTTAATCATAGAACAGCAAACATTATACAGCAGGAGGAAGTAGGTGTTTCATTGGTAAATTCGGGAATGTTGTTACATGTATTCATTTTAGAATTATCAAGTTTCCTTTATAGAATCTTGGAGTTCAGAATGAGTTGTCTGTAGAAGCCTTAGTGTTTGCAAACATTTACGCAACATTTGTCCTGTGAACATATGGCATCCATTGCTCATATTAAAATAGATAACATTTAAGACCAGAAAACTAGGCAATCCATTAATTGAAATGGAAAATGGAATAAGAATGTGAAATTATTCTCCAAATATTAAATATCATGTAAGATTCTCTTGGAAATAACCATGAGATATCCCTAGAAGAGTACAGGGTCAGATTATGACATATTTATGTGTCACACTAAATTAGTGAACATCATTAAAAGGCAATATTTTAGATAGCTTGGTATAATTTCTGAAAAATCAGATTCAGAGTGAACATTATGAAAGCTCATCTTATGTGCTAAAAAAATGCCTGGGATAGTTCCTCTATTCAGTTTGTTACATAACTATGATGTCTCATGAAATTAAACTTTTACTATTTTATTAATAGACTGTACAAGAATATTCTTAAAAACAGGATTTCCGTGTCCCTCTCCTTCCTTTTATTCCAACCTATTCATTTTTCTTCCTCCCCTCTTCCCATTGTAGTGTGGTTCCTTCTTCTAAGTAGGTTAATTTTAAAATGAAGGCATAAACCAAAGAGAATGCATAACTGGTAATTAAGAAAGATGCATGACCTTCAAATAGCATAATGAAAATTCTACAGTAAATTAAAGCCAACTGAAGAGGATAATGAGCACAAGACACTTTAACAGTAAAAAACAATTAAATTTCCTTTCCTTTTATTTACAACCATTTTTTCTGGCCTATTTTTACTAACACAGTAAATTCTTAAATGAATATAAACAGTAACTTTTCCTCTCAATACTGAGTAGAAAGATCATGAATCCAGCCACTAGGGAAATTCAGTAATGAGAAGGTAAGAATAGATGTAATATGATGAATTAAAAGAATTATTATTCTACTCTTTACTTTGATGTTTATTCAATGCAATACAATAAAAGAACTAATATAAGACTCTAGCATTATAATCAGATTACAATGCCAGCGCTGCTGGTCCGAAGAACACATGTTAGAGAATCAAACTTTAGATTCATATTAAGTATGTAGCTTGAAAAATTCAAAACTTTGGTTTTATAGCAATTTAAAGGGTATAAATCCACCAAACTAAAAAGAGACGAGCTGTTCTCAAGTTGCACATGTTCAGTGAACACTGATGATAATTTGTGAATTGCACTATTATTGGCTTATCCATATGTATGCACGCACATGCACATATATCTAGTCATAAATTATTTTGCATCTACATGCATATCTGAATCTATGACACCCATAACATAGTCATCATAATAAGTTTTAATCCATTGTTCGAAATTGTTTTGTTGCTTCCACATTATGAAGAATTTCTAAGGTACAAAGAAATATAAAAGTTTATGAGATTAAATTTTTACACAGTCATCAAGCGTGTTGGCAATGTGGCTGTGGTTTGAAAGTGAAAAATTATATTGCATGTTTTGTGACATAATATTTCTTTTCTTATAATGTTTAGTTTCTCTTTGAAGACACTTAAATAATAGATACATCCTGATAGAGACTGTGATTCTCAACAGAGATGCAGGAATTTACTTTCAACAATGCCTAAATAGTGAGGAGTGATTGTTTAACCTGTGATGGAAGAGAGAATATTCTACAGGAAATGAGTATAAACAAATAGAGCGAAACTATCCCAGGGCACTGTATTCATCAGTAAGTGAACCAGTTCTTGTGGCCTCAGGATACTGCTCTTTTTAGCACTGTGAAAATTAATATTCCTTTTTCACAAAAATGTTTAGAGTGAAATAGAGGGATGTTTTGATTTAGTAAATTATTGATTTTTTATTTAAAATTAAAACTATTAGATTATTTATGTTTATACAAATAAATATTCTTTGTAGTTTATTAGACTACATTCTTCTAAGGAAATTCACAGAGGTTTAAATATCAGCTTAGAAAAATAAGAAGTATGTTTCTACTTGAATCTCAAAGGAAGATATTTTTAATGTAATGGACAACGATTTCTGTTAGCTTTACGTAATTTGCATCTTACTTTTCTCGTTGGTAAGAAAATTTATCCAACAACCAAAGGAGGAAACTTTCTATTTAACCTGTAGTTCAGAGAGAACCCAGTTTATTGCAAAGCTTGAGCACAAGGCGTCATCATCGGGGACATGTCCGTGAAGCAGCAAGTGAGCCTTTTCTCTCTCCATGTATATTGCATGTAGGCGATAAGCCAGTGGATTGAGGCTTTCTACACTAGGGTAGGTATTCCATTAGCCACGTCAAGCACTCTATTAATTCCACTGAACTAACTTGTTACCATACGCCTTTAACCTCAGTTTCCCATGTCCTACATCTAGTCAACACTGAAAATCATGAGGCTCTGAGGAGATATCTAGATACACTTCACCCTTTTCAACTAATAGACTCATATAAAAAACATAAAAAGACTTATATAAAAAAGCATTTAGTCTTTTTTTTTTTAATTTAGTCTAAGAGGTGCCCAAGTCCTAAGTGTTTCTAACATCGCTGAAGTCTCCTCTGAGATTTAAGGCAAATTCTTAGGCTGCTGCCATTCTGGATCATGGTGCACTGGGGTTCACTCCTCAGAGCTCTCTTATGCCTTTGCAATCTTCAGGCCCAAAGGATGTAGTCCTGCTAGTTATTGTGCTATCCTCAAGCCTTTTTTATTTCTATAGTCCTGTTTCTTTTCAACAACCAAGTTATCCTCTATTCTATCTTTGCAGATCATAACTTTACTACAACTTTCTTTGTGGTCAAAGTTTTAATTTTTAAAATCATTCTACTGCAGTTTTGCTTTTGATTCTCAATGTCAATCTGGCTCAAATTCTCAAATAGTAGGCATGCCACTGTTTCAACATTAATCTTGCTTGTTCATAAACTCAGAATTACTTATCAAGTTCAGCTTACAGTAGTTGGAAGTGTTTCTCTCAATATCTATGAACTTTTTCAAACTCATAAGCCACTTCTAAAGACTTCTGCACTCACATCAATAACCACATTCCTGGCTTAAAATCTGTTTTAGTTACTTTTCTCATTGCTGTCTAAAGTTAAAGGAAGTTTTGTTTTAGTTCATAGTCCGTAGAACCAGTTGGCTGTTTCAATGAAGGAAAGCATAGCAGAGGGGCATCACACTGGAGAAATAGTTCATGGTATGGTAGAAAGAAGGCAGGAAGCAGCAAGCAGCAGCAGCAGCAGCAAGCCTGTATTCCTTTTCTCCTTTGATATTCCACCCAGACTAAAAGCCTGTTTATTGCCACCTTCTGCCAGGGTCAAGCTTTGTTATCCACATCTAGAACTATGATGATTTTAATCAATAGAATAATTTGCTACCATGAGCCTTAGCTACAGTATCATACTCCCTAGACCCAGTCAGCTCTGAAAAGCTGCATTTTATTTTATGACTGGGTGAGCTTTTGAGCATTATCTAGATACAAGCCACAACAGCACAGTCATTTAGAATTTAGATTGCTTATTCTGACCATTGATTCATCAAATCTTCCAGTAACTTACTAGGAATACTGTACTTTATGCTTTCTCATCAAAATGAATAGTCCCAAAGTAGTGACAAATATTTTATTCAAAAATTAGTGACTAGTGGCCAGGGAGATGGCTCAGTAGAATAAGCACTTCCCTGGCAAATGCAAGGATCTGAGTTCAATCCCCAGTTCCACCAAAACAAATACAAAAAATAAAGTGATTGAACATTCCAGCAACTAACATGGTCTACAAAGATGGGGAAATTTCTATTTAATCTCCTAGCAAATTAGTAAATGTCTTAATTTGGAATAATCTAAATATCATTCACAGAATATTTAATGAAACATGACAAATGTAAAAAATTACAAGCTTGGCTATAAAAACAAATCAATACCATGGTGGTTTAGTGCCAGCAACACAGCTCTGCAGATAAAGTGCCTGCCTGGGCAAGCACAGAGACCAGGGTTTGATCCCTGGTCCTACCTCTGGGGTGCATTGAGCCAGTGACCAAGTCCTGGTGTGGTGGTACACTACTGTAATCCCAGCACAGGAGAGGCTGAAAAAAGGAGAGTCATCAGGAGTCAAATCTGTGCAGTGAGATCCTATACCAAATGCACAAATTTAATAATAATATTAATTAATAATAATAATAATAGGCTAGGTTAAGGGTGCAGTTCAGAGGTGAAAATCTTGCTTTGTATGCCTAAAGTCCTGGTCTTTTTTGTTGATTTTTAAAGATTTATTTATTTATTTACTTACTTGTTTATTTGATACAGTATTACTATTTAGCTTGCACTCCTATTGACTCTTTTAGTCTCCCCATTGCTGGGATTATAAATGTGTGCCACCATGCCTGGTTTCAGTGGCCGGTACAGCACAGGGCTGGCATGGCATGCAGTACCAGGGATCAAACCCAGCTCTTTGCACTTGCCAGGCAGGCACTTAGACCACCAAACTCTCTCCCCAGACCTAAGTCCTAGGTTTTGTATGAGCACATTAAAAACTAAAAAGAAACATAAATAGCTATGGATTTATATTTTAAAAAATCTTTGCATATTTAACTCTACAATTTAACTATATGTAATTGGGAATAAATATTTTAACTGTGACTGGATTTTTATTTGCTTTTCTAGAATCCCTTTTGTTTTTCTTTAGAACTATGCATCACAGGTTCTACAAGAACTACTGTAGTAATTCATGCAATACAAATTATACTAAGAAGTGGTAGATCATCCTTGATTTCCTAAGATTCAAAGTGGTTAAATAGTCATCAGTGATTATATGTAAGCAGTTCCTTAACTATACATTTTAGAGCCAAAAAACCCCTATTTTTCTTTTGTGATTTTTTAGGGAAGGGTTTACAGAGGGTTCAGGGTCTCACTACCAGATTGGACTTCCAGTGATCCATCTGTTTACAGCCTCCCAAGATCTGGGATTATAGGTGCTTGCCAGCATGCCATTCTCAATCTTTGTCCCTGGGGGCTGGGCCATCCTGGCAGGTCCAGGGATCAAACCCCTGGCCCCTGTACCTGCTTTCAGGTGCTTTAATCTGTTGAACTATTTGCTTGGCCCTTAAAACAACTATTGTTGATTTTCTATAGTTTTCTTTTAAAGCTTTGTATTAGTTTAAACGTTTTTTAAATTTCTATTCTCCTTAAAATTAAAACATGGAAAAAATAATTTATGCAATATATATATATATATATATATATATATATATATATATATATATATAATGATTTTGGGGGGTCAATACACAAAAAGGTGCATTTTTCCTATTTTTGTAGTTATAAAAGTATTTTTAATAAAATTGCTCTCCTGCAGGGACACTACCAGTTTCCAGGTAGATATGTCCTTTAAGCTAAAGTAATTCATTTCAATTGTGTTTAAAATAATATAGAATGAACTAATTAATACAAATGTTTGGAAGATGTTCTCTTGTGGCCTTTTCCTCAAAAATCTGGATGCATAATATTCAAAACCTAGCATCTTTTTCAGTAAATACATCAAAATTTACAAAAATCTTTTGTATTGTGTGTCTCAGATGGTGTATTGCATATCTGCTTATTCATCTCATTTAGAGACTTTTAAATCAATTCTGCTGAGATTTCATTCATATAAAATTTTTTTGAAAGGGTATTTTCTTAAATATATCTTGGACAAATGTCTCACTTTTCCCACTGTTGCTGCGTTTCAGTCAAGCAAGAATCGTCAATGAAGGAGTCACTTAACAATATCATTTTTGGCTTAAAATAAGTAGCATCACTTAACAGTGAGAAAATTAACATCAAAATGATAAAGGAATAAAGTGTAGTTTTTAAAATTACAAATTATAACTCTAGAAAGAACATTTTTGTTTATATTTATTCTGATCTTATGAATAATCACTCAGATCTGAGGAACATTTGCCAAACTGAACACAGGACAGGAAAACTGCTGGTGTGAAGATAGAATGATGACAACTGAGTGTGCTGCTTCTTTATCACTTTCAGAAATATCTGAGATAATAAACATAAGGAGGTTTGTGTTGGCCCGCAGATCTGGAGGAGCTGCTCCTCAGTTGGCTGCTCCATCACCCTTAGGCATATGCTGAGGACAAACATCTTGATGAGCACATGGACAGAGAAACTGTGTATCTCACAACAGCCAGGAAGTAAAGATAGGAAGCAGGCAGAGGGGAGATTCCAATATCCCTTTTGAAGGCATGCACTCAATACCTAAAATCTCTTAGTGGTCCCCATGTGCTATTGAGGCTTCTCCTACTAACACAAAATAACTGTGGTGATCCATTTATAAGGAGGATGTTCACTTGGGCATGCAGTTTCCAGAGGTTTCAGTCCATGTGGGATTGAGCTATTTTCTGCATTTGGCCCTGCTGCAAGGCAGCAAATCATGGTGGAAAACTGAGCTGCCCACTTCATAGAGGCCAAGAAGTGAAAAGGAGGCAGAACCAGGGATTCAAAATATACCCTTCAAGGTTGTTATGGTTTGTGTCTAGTTGTCCCCCAAAAGTTATGGGGTGGGGACTTCTAGAGTTTGTGATTAACTCATAATCCACTGGGATTACGTGTGATCCAAAGTTGGGATTATGGGTTTTAGTACTGCTGGGATTATGGGTGTGAGTACTTCCTCCAGCCTGGGGCAGAGAGCCTGAATATAATATAACAGACAGAGAGACAGACTTTCTTTAGCTATTGCTCTTTGTTGCATTGCTGCTGTTCCACCGCCATGAACTGCTGCTCTCTGCCATGTGGCCCTCTGCCTTGGAGCCAGGTGAATATGGGCTGAGACCTGCAGTAACTGTGAGATAAATAAGCCTTTCCTTCCTTCATTTTGGGTGTTGGGTATTTGTCCCAGTAATGAGAGAAGAGTAACTAAGACAAAGGTCATTAGTCTAATGATTAACATTTTACACTAAGCTCCGCTTGCTGAAACTTCCCCCACTCACCAGTAGGCTGGGGGATCAAACCTTCAGCGCATGGGAATCTATGGAGCACACAAGATCCAAACTACAGCAACTCCATGAACATGGGAAGCATTAGAGTGACACAAATGTCTAGCCAACAATGAGCTCAGCAAGCATCCATCAGTGACTTTGACTATCACGTGAAATAACTAGTGAAAAAGGAGGAAAGGAAAATGGAAAAGTCTTTGGTTTTATCATTGGAATGCTGAAGAAAATGAATGGATGGGGATAGGTTTGATAGAATTGAATACCCTGAGAAGGCAAAAGGCATTTGTGTGAAATAGGGTATCCTCCAGAAGGGCAAAACAGGTAGGAGGCATTAAGTGTTCAAAGAGAAAGTAACAGCGCATCTAAATGAAATTCAGCTATAAATAATTGACACCTACAGATCCTGCACACATAAACACATGTGCAGACATGTGTCCATTAATTATTGAAAAATCCCAACTTAGGTATGTAAGAAAGTCAATATAAGAATCTCTTTAAAAAATAAAGGCTATGCAAACACAGTTCCTGTTGCCAGTGTACCTATAAGATTCATAGACGTCATTATAGATTTAGTGTTTTATCCTTATATTTGAAAATTTGTTTGATGAACACAATAAATAAGACATCCTAAGTAAATGTGCTTAGGACCACATTAAATGACCTTATGTATAAATTGATTTACTGACAATATTAAAGTTCCATAAAATATTTTCATCTTTCATTAAACACAAATACATTTTGAAGCATGGATTTCTCTAGGATTTTTGCTTTTAAATTTAAAGATAATGCCTTCTAAATTCAGTACAACATAAGCTTAAAAATTTTTGGCATAACTTTTAGAAAAAATCTGGCTAAATTAGCTGATGCAGAATGCCCTTTTTTGATTATCTTATTTTTACAATACATTTATTTCAAAACAGTCTGTTACTTCAGTTATAAAAACTATAGGTAAATGTACCTGTACTATGTTGAATTTGTGTCACTAGTCCTTCTAACTAAAAAAAAAATTAAATCCTTTTCAGAATCTGTATGAGTGTTGGTAAGTATAAAAATATAGTTCAATATCTCACAATATTAACTAATTATAACAGTTTATATCGAAATGCGAACTTTAAGGTACAGAGGGAAGTAGAATGCCATCATATTGGTCACTTTTCTGTGCTAGGACAAATTACTCAGCTTTATTTAGGCTAAAAGTTTCACAAGGCTCAGTCAATGGTTAACTGTTCTAAGTAGAAACATCATGGCACAAAGGTGTGGTAAAGAAAGGTGTTCACCTGACAGCATCCAACAGGTAGATGCCATGAGATGATCTAGAAGAAAGGGTTGAGGGTCTGGATATGTTTCCAAGGTCATGTACCTAAAACCTACATAAACACACCTCAAAATGGGCTTTATTGATGTCCTCGGTATTTCTCAAACTAATCAAATTAATAGTCAGCATTAACTACCACATCCATAATATAGATTATTAAGCCAGTATATGTTGACTAAAACAGTAGTTCTGCGAACCAAACATGAGCTTGGCAGGGTGGCACACCCCTACCCCTGCCATCTCCATACTCTGGGAGGCTGCAGTGGGAAGTTTAAGACCAGCTTGGTAAATCTAGCAATGTAGCTAGACCCCGTCTCAAGACAAAAAAAAGAAAAACATGAAGGTGTAGCACAGTATGGAGGCCTTGGTTTAAGAGAGAAGGAGGGGAAGGGAGGAGAGAAAGAGAGAGACAGAGACTTAGAGACTGAGACAGGGAGAGACAGAGATAGAGAGACTGAGACAGAGACAAAGAGAGAGACTGAGACAGAGAGACTGAGACAGAGATAGAAAGAGAGACAGAGACAGAGAGACACAGACAGAGAGAATGAGATGGGGGAGAAGAGACAGAGAGACAGAGCATACTTCAAAGTAGAGAGTCTTTTGAAATAAGGACATTAGGACGCCAAAACAGTTGTCAAATTTCCTATAATTCAAAGAATTTCATGGAATATTGGTTTTTGCCTAAAAATCCAAACTTTGGCAAAGTATGTGTGGCATGGTTCTGCAGATTCTGCAGAGGTCTTATGCAGTTCTCTTTCAAAAAGTATCTCCTTATTCTATATATATTAACTAAAACACCCCAATTAATGAAACAATGCCAGACATTGTTTGCAAGGTACTATTCTGAGAATAGAGCAAGTATGCCTAGTATATTTTAATATCATGTATATATTTTTTTTCTAAAATTGAAATCCATTGATACTAGCCTTACCAAAGCTGCATGTCATCCATCAGATCCTAGTCATGAAATGTAAGTTACTGGTGTGAATTTATTTAAGTTTACATATACTACAGTGCATAGAGAATTAAGAAGAGAGACTGGATATATCCTATGAATAAACCAAAATGTATAGACCTTTATAATTACAAATTTCAAAATAATATAAAACAAGTTAATATATTTAATTTCAAATAACAATATTATAGGCTTGAGACTGTGATAAAGGAAATGTTAATAAAGGAAATATTAATAAAGAGGAAAATTTACATAAAATGTTTACCTTCATTTTGTCCCTTAAATTAGCAGAAAAGGAATTATATTTATAGTATATTTCACAAGTAAGAGCACCAATAAGTATTTCTATGACTAAGTACCAGGTGAATATCAGGTATCATTACAATTTACCATTAAGCATTATTTTTTTGAGGTTCCTGTGATTGTATATACACTTTCTGAAAAAAAATAACTATCAGTTTTTTCAGTGACACAATGAACATGAGAAAAACCATGATTCTTCAAAAAATATCAGTGATATATGCTGGTGTGGAGGCTCATACCTGTAATTTCAGCCATGCAGGGGCTGAGGCAGAAGGACTGCCATGAATTCAAGGCCAGCCTGAGCTACATAGGGAGACTCTGTCTCAAACAGACACAAAAAAAAGCTTGGTGGAATTCCAGTGATTTTTACGATTAATTGCACTTTGCCAGAAAAGAAGATATTAAGAAGTATTTAAAAGGTATTAATAAGAGGGGTATATGTACTGTAGTATTTACACATCTTATTGTAAATCATAGAATTTTATTGCCAATAGTTTCAGTATTTGAAAATTCACAAAATTTCTACAAATGCTCACATTTGAAGAAAAACTCCAACATGTTGATAATGGGGAAACATCATGAGCTACTGCATTTGAGCAAGATATCAATTTTAATTTTATGTGCATCGTTTCCCATACGATGAATTACTTAACTTATATATGCAAAGATGACAATGCAGGCAGCGTGGGCAGCATTTGTTTTTGTCGAGCACGTGTAAATTTGGCATATTCCACATGAGCTGTGCTTCTGTTACATTTAGATAGACTGTAATGCTTTCAATGGACACTATAAACAAAGGCAGGTTTGATGCTTTAAGTTTGATAATGAGAGACACGTGATTACCTAAGCAGGGTGGTAGCCATGGAGTGGTCAATGATTCATAAAACTAGCAGTGAGGGAGTTGTAGCTCTCCTGGCGTGAAACGTGCCTTCAATGTTTATCTGCGTGTAGAAGCTTGTTCCAAAGGCCACCTCCTTAGTAGCAGAAACTGTGTTTTGTGCGGAATGATGGTACCTAGAAATCAAGGTGTATCTGTATGGCAAAGTTGTTACCACTGGGATGTCAGTAGAGGTGCTAAACGTTGTGGAAGGCACTCTGCAGGGGGAGAGGTGTTTGAGGAATTTGTGAAGCTCTAGCAGCCCTCCCGGGACATTAGGATGAGAACCACATGGCAGAGGCAGTCTGTCCTGGAGGAGTCAGGTCCCTGAGGACTTGGGGACGTTGGCATAATGCATCCAAATTACCTCCCTCTGTACTCTGCATGGAAGAAAATTCATATTAATAGAACATAATTTATAATTAGAATCATCTTTGGGAAGGTAAACAGAAATTTACTAAAAATGTATTTCATTAGGAAAACAACTTCATTTAGGTATGAATATATTTAAGAATAAATTCTTCATTTTCTCTTTCTATAGATGATATTAGAAAAAATAAGACTAAAGAAATTAGGAATTAAATATTAATGCCTGACATTTCAAAGTCCGTTTTTGTTGCTTCATCAGAACACTCAAGCAAGCAAACTTGTCTTCTAGACTCTACTGCATTCACCTATTACTCTTAAAACTCATAAGATACCTTCACAGGAGGCTGAAGTTCTAAATCTTGTTTCTAAAATAATAAATCTGTCATGCTGGAAACCTTTTCAACAATGATATATTGTTTGACAGGAATTTGCCTTCTGATAAAGTCTTCTGCTCCACCTTGCGATTACATAGAGGACGTATTTGCACTGTCTTTTATAGATTCACATGTATTTCAGTTCCCTTTGTGTGAATCACAAAATCAGTCCTATCACTTTGGTGCTTATATTAATCTGCATGAATGTGTTCTCTAATTATTTTAGTACAATTCCAAAGTCTACTGCTATACCAACCAGTAAACATAAATGAGACAACAGAGAAGTCACATATCTATTAGAATTAACAGAATGCTCTCATTTCTTACTATGGTAAACTTAAAATACTCACCCTATGCTGTTCCTTATTATGAATAAAGTATCTCAGAAACTACCCAGGCCCCTTTTTGCCACTTCCAGCCTCTGCGTACATATGGAAGTTTTAACTTAGGGTCAAGACCATACAGATGTCTTTGGTGATGTTACTCATCTGTTTTTATGGATGATTCTTAGAACCTGAAATGTTTTTGTGCTGTTGAATATTTCAGGGGGAATAATGGAACACATACTATTTTACAAGTAGATATGAAAAAGCACTGGAATTCACACTATCATTCTGACATTGATAGTTTCAACCTTCAGAAACTTGGTTATATTTTTTTTCTAAAAGAGCATCCTGGCATTTCCCATTGAGTCAATTTTTTCAAGAATCCAAACAATATGATACAAAATGAAAGCAATTTTATGGCTATAATAATGTAGGAAAGCAAATTTGAAGACCTGAAAATTAATTATTATAGTATGAAAAAATGAATATATGCATCAGATACGTTGAGGGGAGTTTTAAAAGATTTACTATTGGCTAGGGACTAAACTGTATAATCTTTATTAATTGTTTAATTCCAGTCTCATGTTTTCACAGAAAACAATGGGCCTGATTTACATTTTCTCAATGGCAGTCTATGCCAAGGGACCCCATCCCACTTTATAGGAAGCTAAATCAGATCTTGATTGTCAGCAGTAAACACTTTTTTCTGCCTAGAACTTAATTTTAACTTTTATTAGTGCGTGTTTGCAATATATAATGATGGCATTAACATTGGAAATCAGTACGCATTTATAACACATCATAACAGTTTTCACTTTCCGTCTCACACTTCCTTTCACTCCTTGGTTCCCTTCCCATTTGTAAATGATCTACCCAGAATTTTTGATAGTCATTGTCTGGATAAATTTAGAAATCACCTAAGATTTAGGCCTACTATCTATAAAATTTTCTAATTATGCTGTTATACCTTTTAATAAATATTGTAAGTTTTCATAGGTAGGTAGAGATTAAAATCTAAATATGCATTTTGGCACCAAAGCGTATTTAAATAAACACAAGTGTACTAAGCATTATGCTGCTTGTTAAGTACTGTCTAACAACCACTATGTAAAAGGCATATACATATTTAAAGTTAAGACTATGAACTTCAGAAGTTGAAGAAAAAGCATTTGCAGTTGGAATTTCAACTTTGCCTTGAAGCTTTATATGAGTCAGAAGGAAGATGAAAGCATTTAATATCTACTCCCTGGGCCTCTCAAGCACTGTGCAGTCTTGCTATAAAAATTTCAAACAAGGGGCCCCTTCTTCCATGACTTTGCTGTCATTTTTCCATGCTTTATTTCCAGACTTCTTGAACATGTAGACTCATTTACATACACCTTCTTACTATCTTTAACCTAAGCTGAAATGATTAAAAATTGATCCGTTCTTTTTCTCTTTAGCCTGTTCTCCAAAATCTGTTCTCTTAGTTGTCCTTATTTCACTTTGTAGCTTCCTCCTTCTAAGCGTTCAAGCCAAAAATGAAAGCCAACTTTAGTTTGTCTCCCCTGCCACATTTCACTTTCAATGGCTGCAAATTGCTTGTTTTGAAAATATAGCCATTTCTTACCACTTGCAAGGCTACCACCCTGGCCAAGTCATAGCCATTTTGTACTTGGATTATTGAAACATTGAAAAATCAGTTTCCTTCTCTTGTGCTTGTTTGGTTAGAATTAAGGTCTCCGCACATAAAAGGCAAGCCTATTAAAAAGCTGAGTTTGCCTGTGCCATTCTTCCGCTCGCCCGTGATCTTCCTCACACTCCACTCAACGACAGTGTCCTCCAAATTGCCTAAAAGGCCAAGCATCATCTGCCATGGGTGTTCTCTTCTGCTGTGCTGCGCCATTTCAAGCTTGCCAGCCTCCTCGGTAACCTTGAGCAACTCAGTTCTGGGTTTACTTCTGAGTTCCAACAGTGACTCTTCCCACTTCCTGCAAATGTATGCACCTGCTAGCCCCAGTCGAAAGGCTTTCTTTTCTCACTTTTCCTGTCTGTTCCTTTCAAACATCATCCACTAAGTGAGGTTGGCTCTGATGGCTCTATTTTCATTTCATTTCCCTCATTTTCCTACTCTGCCCCAATGCTTCAATGCTCTAATGCGCCCATCAGTGTACTTCATTGTTGCTATTATTGCTGTTTTTACTCTTTTCCCTTAGGAGAAAAGCTTTTTGTTTCTTTGCATTGTGATTTATCTCCAGTACACAGAACTGGAGAGCTCTTAATGTATATTTGTAAAGTGCATGTCTGAATGAATTAACTTATGTAGAAAAAAAGTTTCTTCTACCTGTGAGTTTTTGTAGAACATGCTACGAGTCTCAATAGACTGTGTAGGGATTGTAGGATGCTAATCAATGTGTGTGAAGAGTAAAGCAGTCTCATACTAATTTTGGAACTATTGACTGCATGCCTCACTTCTGAGATTTCCTTGTTTGATAGAATGCCTCTGCAAAAATATTTTAAATTCTTTGATCAAGCTAAGGCTACTACAATAAATTATGTAACAAGCTCCAATCATTCAACAGTCATTTTGTAAGTGGCTATTTGTGATTTGTCACAAAACATTGTAGAGTGTAATACAAAGTTTACTGAATGAAATATGTCATGCTTTATGAAGGCTGGAACTACAAAAATATTAATACCTTATTTCAGACATTAGAGAGTTAAGTATACATTTCATCCAAGGATCAGTAACACATTCACCACCATCTTTAAATTGTGCTGAAGTATCTAAGAGCTTTTGTACAATGACTCTGATGGTGGCACAATAATAATTAGAACATGTAACAAACCACTTTATCTCTAATGCATTGACTAAGTATGTGTGCGTAAAGTCCTAGTGAACTATGAAATAGGAAGGTTATTTATTCGGGTTCTTTTGTTGATAAAATATATAGGATGTGTCTCAAAATTACCTACAAATAATAGTCATATATTTTTAAAAATCTTTTTATGGGTTTATTTATTTTGTACAGAGTCTTGCTACATAGCTGAGTTATAGTGATCCTCCTGTCTCAGCCTCCCCTTTGCTGAGATGGAAATGTGCACCACCATGCCAAGTTCACATGGCTGGCTGGGCCTGAGGCCAGCACAGCAATCAGTACCAGGGATCGAACTAGGGTCCTTGTGCTTGCCAGGCCGCACTTAGACCCTCGAGCTAAGTCCCCAGCCCTCATCTATTTTTATGTTCCAAAATTTTTTAAATTCATAGAAAGAAATAAAAGTATATTTAAAATAGTATAATTTCCAATAACTAAGAAAATTCAAGAATAAATCTACTTTTTAAATAATTCTCTGCCAAGAAGGCAGAATAAAGTATACAACATAAAAGTATTTTATTTTGGTACTTTCATTTTCACAGTATATCTTAAGGAATTAATCAATAGTAAAACTGTGTTAATTTGTGATAAAAGAACTAAAAGTTTTATTTGCTTTTTTCCAAGGAAAAAAATTAAGGAATTATTGAAATCTCTTAAAATGACATTTATAAAAAACCTACTGTGCATGTGTCTGATAGTACTGTATATTAAACATGAAAGATGAATATATACCAATATTCCCAGGTTGAAGGTCTTTCAGGATAGGTATAAAATTTTTATGAAGTTGATACATAGTGATATTATTCCAATGTATTAATAATATTCATGCACACTTTTCAATTTTAAAAACTTATGTACCATTGGTTACATTCTAACTGTGGTTTTATTGAATTTTGTCACCTCGAGAAAATTTGTCGATATTCAGTACTATTTTAATACATTTATCAAATAACATTTAATGACTGCCTACTCTGTATCAAGCACTAAATACATCAGTTCATTTAACATTCCCAAATACATTAGTATTTTGATCATAATAGCAATCATTAGTAAGCAAAAATTTTGGACAAGATTTTAGAGTCACTGATTGCATTCCATTTTTAAAATTGTGTTTGTATTGTTGAAGAAAATTTAGAACAAAGGGTCACTGCTTTTACTGATGCCACACTTCACAACTATAATTGCAAATGCTGAAAAATAACCACAATCATCACTGTTCAGGAGCTCTGCTTTAACATAATAGTTTTTTAAATGCCTGCTCATGTACCTGAATTCTGAGGACTGAGTTTGCCTGGGAAAGTGAAAACATTGCTTCTGTGATTTTTTTTGTGAGGTTATCCTTTCTTATCTCTGAAAACACTGAGCAGATTCAAGTTTTCTACAGTATAGAGTTGAATGTTGGGAACCAAGTCTACAGCAGTGGTACAAGTAATTATAGCTGTCAGTTCTTTCAACATGAGCAAACAACCTACTTTAGACTTTACAAGAAACAGATTGTAAGTATCCAAAGGAAAAGACATAATAGTCTTTACATGAGGAACAGTGTGCTGATTGTTAAACTAGTAAACTTGGCCATTTGGGCGGCTCTATTTACCAGACGCTATGGGGAGGAAGATACAGTTTATATGAAGGTTTGAGAGTACCTTATGAATGAATAAACAAAAACATGAACGCTAAGTACCTTATCAGCTAAAGACTGGTAGAATTTTCAGTGTAGAGAAGTGGTATCAGAAAGATCTTGCTTTAACTGCTTTCCTGTGAGTTTTCGTTTCTATGAAAGCATTTCCTGTGTAACTGGGTGTTCTTCACATCTGGTTTATTTGGATGTTAGAAACTCAGGACTTCCTTAAACAAGAAGAAAGTAGATGGAATTGCTAAAAGTTGGGAAAATGTTATAAAATCATGAGCAAATAATTGGTCTCCAAAAAGTTGTTTATTTTTTGAGCAATTTGTTTGAGCAATCATATTTCCTTTCTCATGTGTATGGAGAGTGATTTGCTATGCTTTTATCAAAATTAGCACTAAGCACCAGTTCAGATACCTGGAAAACCAGCATGAAAGTTATTTCTTTGTCTGCTTGTTTTTTTTTTAATTTAACTATGAGGTACAATTTCAAAGCCTGGTTTTCAAATATGTGCTATTTTTTAAGTGAAAAGTTTCTTTTTAATCTTCTACAAAAATAAAAATGAAGGCTAGCAAGATAGCTCAGCAGACTAAGCACCTGCTTCAGCAAGCTCAGGGACCAGAGTTTGGTCCAAGGACAGAGTCCAAGTGTGGTGGCACACACCTATAATCCCAGAGCTGGGAAGGCTGAGGCAGGAGGATCACTGCAACTCTGAGCTAATAGTGAGACTGTACCAAATGTATTAAAATAGATATAAACTGAAAGATTATCAAAGTGCATTGTTATGCAAAAGTTAAAAATATATGCATCACACACAGCATTTTATTGTAAAAATAAAGTATGAAAAAGCTAAAAATGTATCTCTTTCTTCATTTATCTATATGTGTTTCCATGTCTGCCTTTGGAAGCATCCTTTTTCTTTTCCTTCTTATGTTTCCTAATGTCCACTACACGTTTTTTTTTTTCCCTGAACAAACTGTAACAAAGGAAAGCCAGATGGCCTAGGACAGAAAACAGGACATGACTTGTTGCCTGGACAGGTTTCAAAATTGACACTGCATCAGTTCACACAAGAGTTCAGATAATGTAGTAGAAACAAGGTGTCTGCTTCTTAATGTGGTATCCAAAAGCTGAACACTAGAATAAACTTTCATGGACAGTTCTGGTGTGCAGCTATACATGAACAGAACTGTGATGGAGTGAAGTTCTGTACTGGGAAAATAGCCAGCACGGTGTAAGATGGTGAGGTCCCAGCATTCCACAAGGAGTTGAGCAAATGCTAACCCTTTGTGATAGAACTGCTTACTTGTGCATTTTACTTTGGACAAGTGAAGATTAAATAAATGTCCTCATTAAACAATCATCAGATATTACACAAAGCAGCCTTCAAATAAGTCTCTAGGATTGCTCAGCTAGTACCAATGCCATGAACTTACTTCACAGGCTGTCTTCTTCCATCCTAGCTGTTATCCACAACACCTGCATCAAATTCTTTCAGAGTTTTTTTTTTTTTCACAAAAGTAGATCTCTTGCAAAACTGATGAAAAAAGAAGAGAAACAAGAATAAGAGAATATCACATTTCTTGTAGGTGTTTTTCTTGATTTCCTTTGGGTTCAGGGACATGTGCTTAAATTCACAGTTATCTCAGTAACCAGGCTCAGCCACACAGATGACTGCTATAAAAGGATCATGTTGGGAGAATAAAAACCAGGACAGGGGGAGCCCTGCACAGAGATGCAACCCTCTGGGGCTGAGGACATATATTGATTTCACAATTATCTTTCAGGTACTAATTCCAGGAACTTGGCTCTACATGTCTTTGGGGTTATAGTAATAAATGCAAAAAGAGCAAATTGTCCTTTGGAGTGAAGGAAAGAGGAAATAAACAATATGAATAATATATGATGCTGAGATGGTGACATTTACTATGGAGAAAAACAAAGCTAAAATAAAATGCAAGAGAGCAACGTGAGAATCCGTGGTAGGGCTGCAGTTTAAACAGCATCAACAGAGAGTGAATTTAAGGGGACAAAGTCCTCCAACTTATTTCTTTTTTTTTTTTTCATTCTTTAGTAATCTTATTGGGAAACAAATAGCAATGAGACTCTTTCAAAACCAGGTAGTAGGACAGTTTCAATAATTAATACATTGCATATTGTTATCTTAGTGGTGATTCATAGTACAAGATGCAGACATGATATTCTGTCCACAAATACTATGAGCACAAATCTCCAGCTTATGAGGGCTTTTCCACCTATCTCAACTGGAAGAGCCTACCCTCTCTTGTTTGCCTGTTTCTTTATATAATTCAATGTGTGCCAATGCTTTGGAACTACTAACTCATGTAATCTACGTGATAACAGTCTGAGATATATTCTATTATCACTTTATTGGTAAAAAATTAGAGTAGAACAAAAGGAGGCAGATTGTCAAGGTTTTACAGCCAACTGGTGGTGGAAATAGGGTGCAAAGCTTATTCCCTGAATATTCTCAAACATTTTTAAATTATTTTTCAAACAATGGGTGTGTCACTACAGACATTATCACTTTATGGAAGATTAACTTTAATGATATATGGTATGTGTTTTCTAGCTACACAGACTCTTCTCTCCATGCTTAATTAGTGTACAATTATAACTTGGCAAGAGTTTACTTTTCACCGCCTATTAAAATAAGATAAAAGACCATTTATTGTTTGGCTATTTTTATCTCGGCAATAATTTAAAAATTTACCCATTAAAATACCATGAATTACTACAGCAAGATTTAATGTTCTGTTTTTAAATGTGGTAAAATAACTTTACGTGCTGGCATTTATCATGTCTTCTTCCAGATTTATAATAAGTAACACATTAACATTTTATAGAGTTTGAAAAGTCCAGTTTAAAAGACATGTGTTTTGCCTTTCCTAGCCATCGTTTCTCAAACATATGGTAAGCGGGCCTTTCCTGAGCACTGAATATAATATTCAAGAGATATCCAAGTCCCAAGAAACAAGACTTCTTTTTATGTTTTCTTTTAATGTATTTAATACAGGGCATCATTACAGAGATCAGACTCATAGTGATCCTCCTGTTTTCAGCCTCCCAAGTGCTGGGATTACAGGTACAGGACACCACACCCAGTCTCAGTGGCCCTCTCAGTGTGTCCCAGAGGTGGAAGAAGCACAACTTCTGAAACATTGCTAAGACAGGATCCTGTTCTTTAAAGTCGAGATCAGCCTGGCTTAAAATGAATACAAATTGAATGTGCCATATCTCTTCCTTTCCTTCCTTCCTTCTTTCTTTCCTTCCTTCCTTCTTTCTTTCCTTCCTTCCTTCCTTTCTTCCTTCCTTCTTTTCTTTTACCTTTCTTATCTGTATTCCTTCATTTGTATTTTTTTCTCTCTCATGTTATTGGCATTTTTCAAAAAAATATTGAGTGTACTAGATTTCGATTTGTAAGTAAATACTGTCATAACATTGGCATATTAAACCCTTCATCCTAAAATCATACATTGCAGAAGCTGGAATTAAAAATGTTAGCCCTCAGTCTTCTTACAACCTATCAGGGGAAGCAGCTTGCAAGATAATATGTCCTGTGTTAGAAATGATAATATTATGGAACAATCAGAATGAAGTTTATGTATGTTCAGAGGTTTTATGTTTCCATATTCATATGTGGCACATATTTTATATAAATGTGCTGAATAATTAAATTACATAGCATGCTGAAAGTTTATAGACTATATCTGAAAATGACAAAAGAATTTGTAATATCATTTTAGAATTGGTTTGTTTCATTAAATAATGGTGCTAGTGAACATGATTTTTTCCAGGATAGTAAGAGGATAAGATAATAACCTATGTGAAAATTATCTGAAAAATATTTAAAAATATAAATTATTTATGTTCATAAATAAATATTCATTTAAATAATAAATTCATATGCCATCAGTTAGAGACATGTACCACTTGAGGTGGGCATATTTTATTTCTTAGTTTTTCCTATGTATTTATTTAAACATGTAGGCTCGTGTTGCTTGGTAAATATTTATCCTCTGTATTCCCTTCCCTAATTAATGTTGAGCAGTAACTTTTCTGTCATAGTTTTTAAGCTTAGCTCATCTCTCTGTAGCTGCCTTAGGTCTTTTTATGTGAAACCCATCAGCAAATGTTTTGTTTTCTTGTGCTTTCCCAGGCTTATGAGATTGCTTCCACCTCAACATGTCAAGTGTTTCTACAGATTTATTTCAAGATTCTCTGAAATTTTCATCTTAGAAGTACATTCTTAGATATTACTTTTTTAAAATGTGGTCTGTGCCTACCAATATTTACTCTAAAGAGATTGAAAGAAATTTGAAAGCATTCGTTTCATCAAACAACACAAATAATCCTTATGTAAGGATGGGAGGAAACAGCAGTAATGTCATCATGGCGTTTCTGAACAGCACTGTTGGCCACTGGTGACACACAAAAAAATCAAACAATGGAAAAGCCATGGAAGTGTTAGTATTGATCTTCTTGTGCCCCACTTTGGGATCTATGGTATGCCAGAATATAAAGCAGGAAGGAGAAACTTTGGAAGGTTAATATATTTGTATGGATTTAATTTAAAAAATGATAGAATGAAGGATAGAGGCTCTGGCTCAGTGGTAAAGTGCTTGCCTTGCACGTATGTGAGCCTGGGCTCAAGTCTGCACACCACCAAATCACTGCCAGCAATCTTCAGTTTTCCTGCCCAGAGACCATTAATATTAGTTGTGTGTTTGTATGTGTGTAGAAATTCTGTCATATTATATAATTTAAGTGCAATTTCTATGTAAGTCGAAGGTTCGGTTGTAGTGTTGTGGCTTCCTTTTCTGTAATTTAACAACGTACTTTTAAACTCATGTAAAGAGCTTTCTTGATTTTTTTCCCTTTTCAGTAGTATTATGTATTATGGATATACCATGAATTATTTAATTTTTTATTGTTTAAAAGTTATTTCCATTAAAGAAACCCACAGACAGCAGCTACAATGTCCACATATCTTTTCACAGTTGCTTTAATATATCTATGCTAAATGTCTAAGGTAGAAATTGCTGAACCAGAATTTATGCACTTTAAAATTTTATAAACATTTTTAAATTAAACTCAATGGTACCACTTTAACTTCTGGCAATCCACAAATACATTTGTTTCTCCATCCCTTTGCCAATGTAAACTCGCATCTAATTTACAGTTATTTCATTAAATCTTATTTTTTTCATGATTATTATCTTTGTCTTAATGACCTATATTATCCAATGCAAGCAGTTGACTAGAATTATGTGAGATTCACCCAAGACTGGGAATGAATGGAATGAAGGCATTTTTGTTACTTGATATTTAAAACTGAAAAAGACTTTAGCAGTACTTATAGTTAAAATAGGAGACAGCATGTTGAGTGTAAGATTGTCCTGGGTTCATGGGCTAATAGAGTATCTGAAATACTATATTCTAAAATTGGGGAAAAAGTAACAGTAAGGGGTGAACGTGTCACACTTGAAGACACTACACCAGATCGAATAGACTATTTAATTAGTAAAAATGCATGAATTGCATTTTCAGCCACTGAACGAGGGAGTAGCAAATGCAGTGAAATGGGGGAAATGTGTTTCGTTTTCACCCAGCCTGATTTGTGCTTATCTTTGTTCAGCGATGCTTCCAATGGGGTTGCTGCTCTGTCTTCCATTCTGCCCTCAAGCCAGTTTCCCACATGCCCCTTACTTCTCTATTGTAGTGTTAAGTCCTTGTCCCCTATGAGGACACAGTAGGGAAGAATCATTTTTGCATTGCTGGTCAACACTCCTGATACCTGCAACTTAAACACAGTTATTTTCACTCAGTTTCAGTGGTTTAAGTCCATTGTCAACCAGTTCCAAGACAGAAGCCCTAGGCCTAAAGACATACCTGAAGAACACAGCTCAGCTCCTGGCATCCAGGAGGCAGAGAACAGGGGAAGAGTACCAAAGAAGGGAGGGTCCAGAAAACGGGCATCAGGCCTAAGACTTCATGCCATGAATCCCCACGCACTGCCAGAAATGTGCTAGACTAATTTTCCAGACTCCTCTCAAGTCAATCTTGAGAAATAAGATCAACTCCCAGAAGCTAATTGGGTGTTTATTGTGGAGGACCTGGGGATGAGACACCTGGAGAAAAGAAAACATGGAAGCAGGAGTGAGCAACAGCAGGCGAGAGAAATAGACCCACTGAGGGGCTTGCCTGCAGGTCTGAAGGGCTGGACACAGAGCGATCTGAAATCGGGCTGAAGCAAGGAAGCCTTTTCCATTTTTGTATGATCAGGTGTTGGTGATGCCAGTGGAGAGAGGGTGTGCTTTGTGAGACAGCTACGCTGCCCCATATAACAGAGGCAGTACCGCAGAACTGAACGCAGCTGGAGGTGTGATGCCCGGTGCCCTAGCAGCCTGGTGCCCTAGCAGCCTGGGCCCCAAGTTTTTCCTGAAGAGGTGCGCAGGTGGCACATGGCCGTGTCAGCCTCATCTGTCAACATAGTCACTCATGACTCACTTAAGATACAAATGTTTAGCCTGTATGCTTCCCCAGATACTTCTTATCATCCTGAGGGCAATAAATGAAGCAAATTGTAAGAATGATTAAAGTTTAACAAAATTTAAACTTGAATCCTGACAATGCCTCATATTAACCATAAGCATTACTTTCTTCATCTATAATGCAGCATGATAATACTTACTCAAAGGGGACATTGTAAAAATTAAATATATCCTGAACAGTTTTTAACGCAGTTCCTAGGATTTAAAGATAATTCAGCAATGATCATTCTTTAAAAGGGAAAATGAAAATAATGATTTAAGGTTGGTTAAATTTTTACTGATTTATTTTTATTGAGACATATTTGCTTATCTTTATAAAGTACATTATAGTAACTTAATACATGTATACAATGTGTGCATAGTAATCAAATTAAAACAATAAGAATGAAAACATCTTCAGTATTAATCCTTGCATGGGGAATTTCATGCTCCTCTAGTCATTTTGAAATGTGTCATAGATTGTCCTATGGTCCTACTGAAAAGGCAGAAGTAATTATTTGACTGACTTACAGTTTCAGATATAATAGCATAGTAAGACTTTCAGAAAACAAAGGAAAGACAAGAGAAATTCAGTATGCATTCACAGAACATCACATATATAATTTGTTGTTTCCCTCTTCAAATATGTTATTATATTATTGTATAGTATATTCACTTCCATTGAACTTTTAACATAATCCCACTACTTACTTAGGAGTAAAATATGATGTTTCATTGCATGTACACCATGTGCAATGGTTAGGTCAGAGGGCTAGGTTCACTATTTTAGCCATTGTGCTAAGAACTTCTGAAACCTTCTCTACCAGACATTTTGAAATATACCATTATTTTCTGAAAATCGTAGTCACCTCATTGTACTACAGAACTTTCAAGATTAGTCTTCTTATTGAATGGCAATTATGTACCTATTGTTTCTCCATCCCTCATAATAAAAATGTTACATTGTTAATATATAAAACTGAAAGATAGAATCTTGGTGAATTTCTTTACTTGAAAATGTATGTTTTTGTAGAAATATGGGAAATAAACACCATAGATATCCTCAATGGGTACTAGTTAGGAGTATCTAGACGTTACTCTGGAAATTCAGAGACAAACCCTCCCCACTCCCACCCTAGCTTCTTATTTTCCAGCATGGGTGGTAGAACATTGATAGCCCTGGATGACCAAGGAAACATCCAACATTCATGAACAAATCAAGTAAAAGAACAATCTGCACTTTATCATCCAAAGAATACTAGGGTGGACTAAATCTTTAGTACCACAAAAATAAGTAAGAAGAATAAAAATAAGAGTGAAAATAAGAATAACAGATTAGGGCTGGTTGTATAGCTCAGTGGCACAAGTACCAACCTGGCAAGCTCAAGGTCCTGAGTTTCATTCTTGGTACCAAATAACAACAACAACAGTAATAATAATTGATAGTAATAGACTGAGAAAAGAAGGCACAGAACCAGTTTGAAAGAAGGTTTACCATGTGAGGTGAAAAAGGAGATGTTATGTTCCTCTGACAAATAAGAGAAAGCTTAAAGAATGGAATCTTTTATATATTTGTTCACTGTTTGCATTTATTCATCAGAGAAATGTGTAATCATCTCAGATGCCCATTTTGGGACTGTGTCTTTAAATGAAAGATGTCTCAGCTTTTGTAAGGTTTTTATACATTCTCAATAGTTATTGTTTGAGAAATAGCTGGCAAATACATTTTCAGCATTGTGTGTTGTCATACTCTGCTGATGGTTTCTCCTGGGGTATGAAGGCGTTAGAATAAGATTAGACACCAGTTGTTGATTCTTCATGATAGTTCTTGCATGAGGTTCAATATCATTGCTCATTTGAGAGATGCAAATGATAACAACACTGATACTGTGTCTCATCCAAGAAGGAATGGTTGGTTATTATCAAGAAACCAACAAATAACAAATGCAAGAAGGGCTGTGAGGGCAAAGAAACCTTTATTCACTCTTGGTGGGGGTGTTACTGGTGTGGCCACTATGGAAATCAGTGTGGAGATCCCTCTAAAAATAAGAATTGGAGGTCCCATGTGAACTGGCTGTTCTCTTTCTGGGTATCTTTCCAGAAGAATTAAAAACAACAGAATTAATAACACAGTTGGTGTATCCATGTTTATAGCAGCACAATTTGTAAGAGCTAAATCTTGGTAATAACCCAAATGCCCATCAACCAAGGAATGAATAAAAATGTCTTTTTTTTTAACAATGGATTATTACTCAGTAATAAAGAAAGATAAACTTGAAACATCTATAAGTAAATGAATACAATTTGAGACCATTCTCCTAAGTGAAATAAGCCAGACTCATATGTATAAACATCCAATTGTCTCCCTAGTGTGAGAAGTTGAAAGTGTAAATAAGATTCAAAATGTGAAATAGACATTGTAAAATGGGAAGAAATTTCAAAAGGAAAGAAAAACTAGGATGCAGAAAAGGAGAAGAGAAAAAAAATACATGTATAATGTGGTTAAGATAGTTATATGACTATTTTTTCAGTTCATTGGAAAGAAAGGTTTGTGCAAATACTGTTTGGATAATTAAGTGCAGGCATACATCTTGCACTCTGAGTAACTAATTTACAGATAAAAATATGCAGTTTATTAACAATTTTCACTGTCCTGTGATCTTGTTTTGGATTTTGTTTTACTTATTTTTCTCTTTATTTTCTTTGGAATGGAATATTTTAGCATCAGAATATGCCAAGTTTGGGGGAAGTTAACATGGTATTGGAAGAATAGACACATTTATTTCATTGATGATTTTAAGTTTTTTTACTGAGGTAACACTGCACATCGAGATGAATAATAATGGTAGTTAGACAAGAAAGACATGGAACTGCTGAGTGGCCTAGGCCAAATCCTTACTTCACTTGCTTGAAAAAAACCCAAGGAGCTTGTATGTAATATATATCACTGCTTGATTCAATTGGGAAGTTTTTGTTGGGGATAAGATTCCAGACTTCATTTTATGCTTGGTGTCTCCTGATTCGTCCATTCTCAGCTTCTGTTACCATTGGATCTATTGTCATAACACTCTTTTGAGGGTAAAACATACTGGGTTTTCTATCTTCCTCTAGCGCCCTCCAAAATTTTGCAATGTCTCTAAGGGAAGAAAATGAAGTGACCCAATATGATCTCCATATTATTCAAAAAAGTCATGTACTTTTCTTTCTACTTTGCTTTTCTTCCATTTCCATAATCTCTTCCTTGGGGATCACACTCCCCTTCCTTGGGTGATAAGCAGGATACTTACAGTGCAGCTATAGTTCTGCAGCTACGCTGAAACCGTCTGTAGAAGTCTAAAAAAAGTTAGCACTGCTACTATGGCACTTTCATTGATTCATTTTTTGAAGCAATTACTTGACTTTTAAAGATTGCACTTTACAGTCTTTTATGTCACTTCTAATTTGCTTGAATTCACTGAGGCACAAAGGAGGAGATGTAGTTAATGAATATGTCTGGGACTCTTTTGTTGTTGGTGGCACTTGTGATGTGGTTGTGCTGGCAGTGGTGGTGATGGTGGTGGTGGTGGTGGTGGTGGTGGTGGTGGTGGTGGTGGTGTGTGTGTGTGTGTGTGTGTGTGTGTGTGTGTCTATAACACTGAAGATCAAGCTTATGGCCTTACACATGAAAAGCAGATTCTTTACTTCTGAGCTACGTCCCAGCGCTGTCTGTATCTTTTTAAATGGCGCAAAATAATTTAATATAATTGCTATTTTCACATTTTAATTACATTACAAATATTTTATGCAACGCACAAATACACACAAAATATAAATATCCTTAAGCAAAAACAGACAAAAAATATTTTCAATGTTGAAAAATCAGTTTTCTTCGATTGTTAGCCTCTCTCTCTTTATAACAAATTTGTTTGCTTTCTTTGAGTTTTCTTATCTTTATACTTCTTCAAAATTAAAACTACTTTCCAAAGTGGTATTTGTTAGAAATTTCAGGTTCAGAAGACATCTTGCAGCTGGAAATACCAGGCAGTGGTCTTCACATGGAGGATTCATTTAGTGCATTAGTTAACAAATGACCTCAAAATATAAGCGGAACTCCAGTAAATCTGATGAATTATTTTTTAAAAAGTGGAGTGAGGCAGTTATCTGGCAGAGAATAACCAGGAAACAAGTTCTTAAATATTGTTCTCTGTCTGTATAAAGTATGTCTGAGAGAAATGGAGCTTCTGAGCTTTACACAGAGAAGTTAGGTCAGGAGAATGACTGTGTAGTGTTCATTGCCTTCGTGACATTAAAAACTAAGAACCTAAAAAGCAAAAAATAAAAGTAGAATGCTTGGAAATATGAAGTTTGACTCATTTAAGTGATCATTTTTATATTTTCTTTAATTGATAGTTTCTCTTTTAATAAATGATAGGTGTAGGTATAACTGCAAGAGTTGGGTAGGTAAGAGTCAAAAGAGAAATTAGGAGAGAGTAACAAGTATATCCATAACATTTCTCTCCATGGGAAGAAACAGCATTGCCAAGAATAAATCTGTATTAAAGTGTATTGACCTTGTTTGAATGTTGCAATTACACTTCATAGTTTGAAATTTATAGTTACTAGAAATCCTGACATCATTAACAAAAACATATTGTTGTCCCTCTTTTTGCCTTACATGAAGGTCAAAGTTGGGGTATACTGGATTTTCTAAGGAAATCATGATATCAAGGATTCCTCCCTTTATATATTTAGGGATTGTTTACATGTTGCTAAAGCCATTCTGTTTACATCTGGAACAGAATAGAATTTTCACAGCTAAAGTACCATCATATTTTGACTTCTTAATGTCTTGTAGTTCTACTATTTTTAAAATATAACAATTGCAAAAGGTGCTTCTATCTTCCCTAGTCCTAATCTTCCTTTGAATTAATATGTGTTTTACTGCATGTTATTCTAGTTTGATAGTGTGTACATAAGGGTTGTATATATGTGCACAATTTTGACTCTTATTTTCTTTGAAGTGTTTAAAGTAGCAGAAAGAAGAAGGTCTGAGTTGGCGCTGGATAAAAAGACAACCTTGAACTAATTTTAAAGTTTGCAATTAGCTCAGATCACAGAGTGGCAAGTAAAAGTTTTAATGATAGGCTGGCCTGGGCCTTGAGGTAAATTATGCATAATTATTCAGCTCATAACTGCTATTTTTGGCTTGCCTGATTTGTCCTAGACCTCTGGCTGAGGAAACAATTTGAAATAATTAGTGTACTAGTGCATTGACAATGATGAATGAATTGAATACTTCTTGTGCCAAACACAGGTCTTGATAGGAAGCAGATAACTCTGGCAACTGTGGTATTTTGTTATTGGATCTCTGAAAGTGGAAAGTTGGTGTTGTTTTTGTGATTTTCATAGTTTTTTTTTTTCCTTAGGTCATTCTCTAAAGTCCTCTACCATTAACCAAAGTATACCCAAAAATAAACCAAAAATAAACTGAGAAAGCATTTGCTGACTATAACCTTTCTAAATTCCTTATTTACTTATACCTGGTTTTTGGCCTGTTTAATGTTGACAGACTATGGTACCCTAAATACAACCTAATAAAAATGTCTTTACAGTTTAAAGATGTGGAAAGTGTTTCAAAGCAAACTGATAAAAAATGTATTTATGAAAACAATGCAATGGTAATGAACTAAGAGCAATGTTTTTTTGAAATAAATTATAAATAATTAAGAGATTTAGTATTTTTAAACATTTGTTTAATAAAAAAATGACAAAGTAGATTTTTTTCTTCATGTTTAATTCCCCTTACTAATACCCTACATTATAAACAGATAGATGAAGTGATTTTCAAAGAGGAAAATATATGTGTTGAAGCACACACTTGTGTAGTGAAGACACAGCATCAAAAATAAAGCTAACAGAATAATTAAAAAGTGCAAAGATATGTTTCTCATTAATTTTGAATAAAATTTATTTCTTTGTAGTGCATAAAACCAATTTTTTAACCAAGTAAGTGCTAAGAAACACAATATATTCAATATATTTTCATTTTTCTATAGAACAAGCCCTAAAAATTGTCTCTGTCTGAAGATAGCCATTGTCCTTGGCTAAAACTTTGGACAATTTTTGTTGCTGTGAAAACCCTCCAGGTTACTTAAGTGACTTAAATGTGAATTAGACTTAAGAAAAATCAATGTATAAAACTGTCATTCACAGTATTGCAAATGAAATCTCTACTATTTGAATTTTATATCTCTGAAATTAGATACTATTATCTGATTTCTTAGTGGTTTTTTAAACATCAAATATTGCAATGAAAATAGCATAGTATTTTCTTGTAGATACTGTGAAAACATTTTTAGGTATTCAAAATATGTTTTTATATTAATCATATGTGTAGTAACTGGTATCTAACTAAGACACCATAAATAATCCAAGCTTATCACTTTATATTATTTTAACCTTGCAAAATTGCTGAAATGCTGCTTGTTTTTCACATATTGACTAAAATCGAATCTCAGATGATCTGTACATAAAATGTACTGACTAAATTGTTCATAATATATTTTAGTAGACCATTATTTTATCTAATGCTTAAACAAAGGACATAAAAGCATGTATATTATCATTTAGGTTTTTTTTCCCGTGGATTGCCAGGTTTATATATTATTTTGAATGTTATACTCCTGAACTTGAGGAGTTCTTAGTTTTTTGTTTTGTTTTATTTTTGAGGAAATGCAAAGCCCAGAAAAGTGAGTTTTCTGAATTCATCCTGCTGCCATATTGTTCCTTGTTAAAAAAACAACAACAACAAAAAAAAAAAAAACAGAGCCAGCATAGCTTCAGTTTTACTAGGATATAAAGTGTCACTCCACAGCTCTACATTTTGATTTGGATTCACATTTTTCTGATAGCAGATATTTTTAACTTGCAGTCAGTAGGAAAGACCTTGTTAATTAGGCTACCTCATAAAGCAACTGGCCCAATTGTCAAACACAGTTTTCTGAAGAAAACAAAAAGATTTAATTACAGACCTATAATTAGTAGTTTAAGGCTGGAGATAGTTCACTCTATGCAATAACTTTTCCATTTATTTCCTTCAGAAATAGATTATATCGGATTACATCATGTCAAACTCTCTAGAAGGCTACATCCTGGCTCTCTGTACTGATTGCAATAGAAGAGGGCAATGGAGCTTCCCAGGGCTCCATGGATACAGTGGGTGCTAAGCACAATGAAAGAGCTGGTAACCTGTGAACTGGTGCTGTGCACAGTTTTCCTCCATGACAGCACGTGGCAAATAAAACAATCACAGTAGACAGAGAAATCTTAATCACTGAACAGAAAAACTGAGCCCGAAATCTATTAATGTACATTTATATATTCTAAACTCATAATAAAAGTGTTTCCACATGCTGTCCTAGAACACTAACACATAGAATCTTTAACTCTTTATTAGGAAAAAATCAAAAGGAACAATTTATTTGAAAGAAGCTCATAAATTATATAATTAATGAATAATTAAATGTTACCTGCAGTGAAGTTCATTAGTTTGCTGCTTGTGTAATGGATCATTGAAATTAATCTTGCTTTTGTACTTTAACGGTATTTATAGCCTGGAATGCAAATGTTTACTCCACATAGGTATTTTTCAAGAATTATAAACTTTTACTCAGCTGGATAAGGGGAGTACAAATTTTAACATGTTCAATTCTAAAAAGAGAGTTCTGTTTCATATGATTTCATGGGCAAATATTTAAAGATTGGTACAAATCAAATTTGATATTATATGTACATTTACATATTCCAAATTCATAAAAGTTGTTTGCAAACCTATGTGAAGTAGGAAGTGTTTCACCCCCTAGAACAAAGTGAATAGTTTTGGGGAGTTGTGCCTACATTAGTGGAATATTCCTGTGAGAAAGTTTAAGATTAGAATATTACATTTTTCAATGGCACTTTTCATTGAAATTCAAGCAAATTCAATTTTGTGCAATAGCTCAATATTAAAATCTGTGGAAGCAATAATTTTTAAATTGACCGAATGTCAGTTATTATTGCTAAAGTAAGAGCTGCTGTCAGAAGCAATGAATTCTGATGAACAATGTGGCAGGTTATCTTCTGATAGCATGAATTAATATTCAATTTTGATGATTATATGAAATGAGTGTAGCATGAGGTAATATTGCAAGTTGTCACATTTGTTTTAATTTTCAGAAAATGGTGAATGATAAATAATGGGGAAGAAAACAGTTTCTATAATTTACTGAAGATTGTTTACTCAGATTGCTCCAGCATATGATTATGCAGCTTGTGTTGAAAATGCATATTTTGTTTGTGACTTGACGTTTGAAGTTCTACCTGGTATACAATGGCAAGTCTCTCAAAGGAGACAATAGAACAAAAGGAAACACACACACAAACAGGTACACACACACAAGTCAATGTTCTAAATTGCTTAAACCAGGAACTGCCTTATGATCATAAGAGTCACGTTTAGATACACACTCATGGACGTGTGCCTGTTACGAAAACTTTTCCTTGGGTATTATGCAAGTGGGACTATAATCCTGCTACTTACAAAATCATTGTGTTTGGATGAAATGTAGAAAAGTTTTCTGGGAGACACATGAAAATTTCTGCCACTATCCCTTTCTTTCTTCCTCCTTCCTAACCAATCACCCTTCCTTTCTCCTCCCCCACCATCTCATTTAAGTCTGAAGCCATCAATTCATGTATTTAAATGTCCTTGGAAACTGAAAGTAATCTATGAGGTTATTAGCATATTGTTATAAATGTTAATGGCCTGACACAAGGATGAGCTTTTCTTTTATGGGTGTTGTTGTGAACATCATGAGTTTAAATAGGGAAAATCTTCCCCATTCAAAATGCAGCCTTGGCCCTTCATTCACTTGTCAGGAGCCCATTGTGAGCCCAAACCTGTCAGGGGCTTCGTAATGTTTAGTGGCAGCAGCTTACCATTGAGGGCTGGGAAGAAAGCTGCTGGGATGTGGATAGACCAGCCTAGGCAGCCAGGTGGTGGCCAACTGGCCAGAAACTGACAGACAGTTTAACCTAACCAGCCCATACAGTCAGGCCTGCATTACAAAAGGCCCACATGTGTCCTTAGCAAGCTTCATTAACTCTTTTGGCTGTGACTGTACTCCTCTGACATATTAATTAGTTGCGATGCTTTCTCTTGCTCCAACATAACCTTTACGTTGGTCATTTGATTCAAGGATCCAATGGAAGCTATTAGAATATTATGTGTGCAAAATCACTGGAAAATAGATAGAGGAGAAGGAAAATGTGCCCCATCACTGCATTGATTCTGTGAAAAAAAACCTGCAATGATAAAAAGATAAAATAAATTACAATTAATCCTTCATTTGGATGACTGATTTATTTGTACATTGCTAATGAAAATAGGACATCATGAAAATGTAACATTCATAGAAGTCATCTATTCAGAACTATCTTGTTTCCTTCTCTTTGTACTGATGATAAACTAAAACAGCATAAAATAATTTTGAAATATTTAATATTTTAAGGAATGGAGTGACATATCCTTGAGCTTATAGGCTGACTTATTGCTAGCATATTTCACAAATTAAAAGAAAATACCAGTGGAATAAAGGTAGTGCAGAGCTTTGCGATTATATGACTTTCAAAGTATTCTGAATCTCTTAATATGTATCATGGTTGCATAATACAGAGGATTATTCATTTACGCACAGATTTAAAGAAGGATGAGGCCTCCAGTGAGTGCTTTGTTTGATATTTTACATTTCAGAATCAAATGCTATATCATGTGAACATTTACCATAGATGGTCCAGTGTTGAACTTGATGAATGAAACTAACTTCTATTTTTTGTTGTGTTTATAAGAATAGCTCTTGGAAGAGGTGTTATATAAATGCAAATTAATTTAGAGAAGTCCAAATCCAGAAAGGCATTGCATCTGTGTACTTAGTTGAGTGATGACTCTTCAGAGATGTACTTATTTTATCTTTTATTAATTTATATATTTGGTACTGGGTTTCACTGCGCAGTTCAAACTCATAGTGATCCTCCTGTCTCAGCCTTCCCAGAGTGGGGATTATAGGTGTGGGCCACCGTGCCTGGTCTCAGTGGCTGGCTCGGCATGCCTGAGGCAGCACTGGCCCGGCATGGAGTACTGGGAGTGGAACTTGGGGTCCTTGTGTTTGCCAGGCAGACGCTTAGAGGTGGAGCTATCCCCCGGCCCCCAGAGATGTACTTTTAACTTCTCTCAGCATCTTAATCATCAATCAAGTCCCTTGATTGAGTAATGTTAGACTTGCATTATCCATATATACCTTGTGATTTTCCCAAAGGAAAAAAATGTTTTATTTTATAGTTTCTCAATAGGCTATAGAAAAATAACACAGAAGAGATGATGTCTTGTTTATGCATTTATGGTTAAATGTATGATTTATTTGTGTAAAATCAATAATTTTAAAGATTTTGTCATCTTTTTAAACTACACTTCTAAGTAAATCTATATTCGAAACCCAATAGCATATACTATTTCTGTTTTCTTTTATAATCAGCTTAATTATATTTTTGTTAGAACCTTGGTAGGTTCTGGCCCTAGTAGGAATTGCTAAAATCATCATGGTGGTCATCGAATATGGCTGAAGCCCTCAAAACAAAGGCTCATCTTCCCAAGACCACCTCCCCCTTCTTCCAGCTTAACCCAGGATACAATTTCCTTTCACCTTCCACTGTCTCCGGGAAGACCCCAGTCAGCCCTCTCAGGTGTATCTAAACATCGCCTTCAAACCCCTCCCCTGGCAAAAACCCATAAAATCCTCAGCCTCAGTTTGTCAAGCCTAGAGAATTCCTTATCCTTCCCCACATTCTCTTCATGTCCTCAAAGAAAATAAACCTTTTTCCCTTTTTCCTTCTGCCTGTTTCTCTGCTGTGCCATGTATCTGAAAAAAACCTATCAGTTCACAATATGGTTTGTTACTCTGACTCTTGCTTAGGCTCACTGTAAAGTATCCTGGACAATTCTGTATGGTCTGAGGCAATATTGCTTACTTGTAAACAACAACAACAAAAAAGACAGTGTCTTATTTTAAGAAAAGACAATATTATACCCCCAGACATCAGCAGTTGTTTTCTCAGGTATGTTCAGTAAGAGAAAAAGAGACTTTAAAATTATAGTGACCTCAGGCAAGTCAGCAGCCCATGGGTGCCCTATTCTTACATTGTGTGAGTGTCAGATTGCTTGCGCTGGAAAAAAAAAAAAAAAAACAACTGATAGGGAGTAGAAAAGCCTTTGACTGTTACAAGAACACACCCAAGGAGAGTGTATTTGTAGGGGCGGACAGAAGTCCTCACCCATCAGGGTCATAACCAAAGCTCCTGTAACAAATGACAGGCTAGCAAGAGAACCGTAACAACTGTATTTCATCAAAACGCTACATGACATGGGAAATTTCAGAATGAAGACCCAATGATGCAGGAAAACCTGTTTTTTTTTTTTATGGATAAGTTATAGCAAGAATGAACAGCTGGTGAGAAATGTGATTGGACAGAAGGATGTGATCTCATGATAGAGAATTGCACAAAGAATTAGTGGTTAGTGTCTGTGTAAGTTCTTCCCAGCCTCTCTACAGTACTTCTTCTTCTAAGGTCTAGTGGTGAAGTCCGCTCTGAAGTGAAGGTCCAGAGGGTGAAAGAGAGAATGGAGAGTCAGGTTTTCAGGTTTTTGTTGTTTTTCTCTGTAGAATGGTTTTAGTTTCCACTGCCCAGCATAGAAATGAATAATCCACTTGTTATGTAATTCACATCAGGGAAGCAGAGGGCCAGAACACAGTAGGCTGGGAGAAGGCCAGAAGAGACTTGGCTCCCGAGGTTTTTTATGAGGCATGCTCACATCTTTTCACTCAAAGTACTCATCAAGCTCTATGGTTTTCTGAGCCCTGGAACTGTCTTAAAAGCATGATTATGGGTCTGCTATTATTGTAAAAGCTTTAATGCCAGTTGATTTTTATATTTGAGAACTACTGAAGGATTATCAACCTTTTTTAGTTGGTGAACATTGTGTATTATATATCAAGGTGTCTTAGCTTTTAGTGGCCAAACAAGTTCACAAAATACAATAAAATATGGGTAGTGTCTGTCTCTAACCAGGCTTGAGCCTTCAAAATCAACAGTCCAAGTAGGCCAGAAGAAGGTAAAAGTGCAGGTGTGGTCATGGAGTGTGTCATTGTTATTTTGATTAGGGAAATGACATTAGCAAGAGACATGAATAGCAAGAACCTTCTAGTGCATGGATTAGGTTTGTTTGAGTCTGTTTTCTAATTTATTTCTAAGCATCATGTGCCCTTCCATAATCTGCATATCACTTTAAGAAATAAAATCACATAAAAACTAACTCTAAGGCCCAGGGAGATAGCTCAGTAGAATAAGTGCATGCCTGGCAAGCATAAGGTCCTAGGTTCAATCCCCAGTACTGGAAATACATAAACAAACAAACAAAAAAAAAAAAACCCTGACTCTAGCAAGTCTGTCATATGTTTAAAGAATTCCTGTCTTGACTGAAAATTAGAATTAATTGCCTTTAAACACACTTACAAAATGATATTAACAGTGTTGGAATTACACGTTGATGAAAAACTATTATTTTGTTATTAAACACTATCCAATTGTAAGATCAGAGTATAATATCTGCAAAGGTTATAATATTTTACAAAGGCAGAAAGATCTATATATCAATAACAAGATTTTTTAACCTTGATTTTTAAAAAGAAGTCAAGTTTTATGTATCTAAAGAAAAAGAATGAATGAGACATTTTATAAAATAGTTTAGCAATAACAGTTTAGTTAGAAGCATGTAAGAACATTATCAGGTCCTGCATAGTGAGACCCTGTCTCAAAAAGACAAAACAAATTTTTTTTAATTAAACCATACTTCGGAGATTTGATGTGAATAGACTTTTATAAAGAAAAAATTGCACATTTTAAGAAGTAGACCCTGGATCTTTCACCTAAAGCAATAAACATGTAGTAGTTTTACCTGGTGGCAGAATGATATCTTTGACAATCTTTTATTTAATGTAATTCACATTGTTACTTCAGCACACAGGGTTACAAGTGCCAATGCCATGTAATTCAAAGTGTGAAAATGATTGGCGCTTATAAAAATAATTTGTTCCAGGAAAATTTGAAACCAACTCAAGTTGGAAAAGTTTTGGTATTGTATGATATATTTTATACTGAGCATGTATAGATCAGTACTTTATGAGCTCAAACTTTAATCTGTTTTATTGACTTAAACTTGTAGTTTGCAGGTGCTATATACAGTCGCTGGTCAAATGTTATTATAGCACATCCCTTTTAAATACTAGAGCACAGAGATTTATAAACATATATTTCAGTGTACAGGAATTTATTTTTAAACTGTCTTGAAATGTTAACTTTTGAACAATTTAACCAGATTAATGCAACTGTTTCCATTTTAGGATATTTTTTAAACCACAATGACTAAATATTACTTGTTAAAATTATTTCATATAAATTATTTGACTTTTTCAAATTAATTTAAGTACTTTTCTGATACAAGGTTGTTAGCTACAAAGCTCTGTTTTGGTTTCTTTCTTTTCTTTTTTATTTATTGTACTTGGTACAAGGTCTCACTATGCACCTCAGACTAGTAGTGATCCTCCTGTTTTTAATCTCCTGATTACAGATGTCCACCACCATGCTGGGACTCAGTGGGCAGCTCAGCGCACCCAGGGGAGCGGCATGTGGTGCTGGGGACTGAAGGGCGGCCCTGCGCTCCCCTAAGCAGGCTCTTCATCTGCCTAACTGTCTCCCTGACCCTTTCTTTTAGTCTGTGAATAATTGTGAATTTTCCTATACTTAGACAGTCTTAATGTTCAAAGAAGAAAATGAAAAAGGGAAACATGTTGTTCTGTAGTACATAATTTCTATTGATTATGTTTAATTTCTTTGTTTTCAAATTATTTTAGCCTCTATTGTCCCAACTAATTATACCGTGTGTGTGTGTGTGTGTGTGTGTGTGTGTGTGTTTCTATTTTCATTTTTTTTATTAAGGCAACTTTCATGCTCTCAGTTTTGAGAGATATTTCAATATTTTAGTATACACAGTTTCTTCTAGCATTCTCTGATTCTATTTGCTTTTCAGTGGTGCCAATATCTTCATAGTCTAATTTAGTGCAATCAAATTCATGGCACAATAGACAAAGTGGGAGTGGTGAACTTTGTTTTATTTATTTTTCTGTGACAACTCAGCCTGCCTGGTGACAGGGTTGCCACAGCATGCGGTGCATGGGATGGAACTGTAGTCCTTGTGCTTGCCTAAGCTTAGCAAAGCAGATGCTTTAGAACCCTTAGCTATCTCACTGGCTGAATTTTTTAAAATGTGATTTGGAAATAACTTCCTCCTCCTCCTCCTCCTCTTCCTCCTCCTCTTCCTCTTCCTCCTCCTTCTTCTTCCTTCTCTTCTTCTTCTTTCTCCTCTTCCTCCTCCTCATTGTGCTTCTACCTATGCTTCTCTTCCTCCTCCTCCTCCTCTTTCTCCTCTTTTTCTTCCTCTTCCTCCCCTTTCTCCTCTTCTTCCTCCTCCTCCTTCTGCTTCTGCCTATGTTTTTCTTCTTCCTCCTCCTCCTTCTCCTCGTTTCTTTTCAATGTATTTAGTACAGGGTCTATAAGGTCTACAGGGTCTGTCTACATAGAATAGAGTCAGTGATTCTCCTGTTTTCAGTCTCCCAAACCCTGAGATTACAGGCATGCAACACCACACCCAGACTCAATAGCCATCTCAGCATGCCCCACAGGTGGGGCCGGCACAGCTCTCTACTTACTCTTTATTCTTGTACTTACCACACAATCTTGCTAGTTCTCAGTAAATTCATTTGGAAAAAAAGGTAACAATGCATTTCTCACAAAATTGTTGTACACTACATTATTTCATAGAGCACTGTATTTATTCCCTTAAGTATAGTTTAAAATAATACTGTCATCAATGTTTTAACCATGAATGCATAATTAAAGAAAATAATTATCACTGTTGACATGTGTTGTACAAATTACTTTTAATTGTTATGGAATGTGCAATTTAATTACAGGAAAGTGAATCAAGAGAAATTAATAAAAATTTTAAAATGACTTTGAGAATATATAATTTCAACTTTCTATAAAGTTTTTCTTTGTGGGGAGAGGGTTTGCAGTACCAGGGATTGAACTCAGGACTTTGTGCTTGTCAGGCAAGTGCTTATTCTACTGAGCTATCTCTCCAGCCCTTTATAAAGTTAAAGATACACCTAAAATTCTTAGTATTTCAGGTACTTATAAAATAATAAATGCCTAAAGACACAAATGCAAGAAAGAAACAAACACACAAGGGTTATATAGATGTTGACAGATGACTAATTTGGGAGGCCAAAACCCCTGCCTACATGTAGCATTACATAAATGGTGTAGAGAGTAGAAGTGCCTGTGTGTGTGTGTGTGTGTGTGTGTGTGTGTCTCAGACCTATCACTTTGCACAGACATTGGTATTGTCAACATTTTGTTTTTCTTCTTTTATCCAGTTCACTATCTTACCAAACATTTTTCCCTGTAAGCATGTGCAGAATGCTGGTCAGCTACCTGCTGATCTCCAAATGTCGCCTGTCTGGGGGCCGTGAAGGCTGCCGTGGTGCACTGACAATTGAGTGTTTAGACCTCCAGGGAGCTTCCGGCAGTAACCGCAAGTCATATGCCTCGGACTGCCTGTCCACATTCAGAACACTAGCAGTAAAAAAAGATTTATCTTCCATACATCTGCCTTCTCTCTTCTGAGCTGATACCCTCCCTCCCATTGGGAAAGTTTCAGTAAACAATTTCAGATGGATGTAAACTGACAGCACACTGAAGATGCAAAGGGATACTTTCTTCCCCTTCTCTTAGATTTCATCTTTGTCAAAAGTCTTAGGGATGATCAACTAGGCTTAACATTTAGTTTCTTAGGAAAGAATTTTTTAAAAAAATCACCGAAAGTGCCAGAATATGAGAAAACAAAATGAAAGCATCAAGCACCCTGGAAATGCCTGAGGTTCCTGTGCACGACAGCTAATTAAATGCACTGCTTCATCACAGCGCTCTGTGTGGCCTCCAGGTAATTCCAGCTGTGGGCCTGACAATATTCCAGGTGTTTCGTATTTGTACTCACTGTTGGCTGATTCTTGTATTTCCTCCTCCACCCTTTGTACTCTGACTCATTTTATTTCCTTTTTTTAAACAACGTGTCCTTCAAATAAATGTTATTGATTAATTCATTGGTTCCACTCAGCATTTTCCAAAACTGGCAACACATAGCAAAAATAAAAGTCTAAAGATAATGAAAATAATAACCCCCCAAGAATCATATTTCTTCAGGAAGATCCCAAAGTGCAGGCTGCATTCATATCTATAATTGTCACATTCATAGTTTTATTTTGAGCTTTACCATTGAAAAGTCATCTCATTTGTGAATGGCTTTAAATTATTGAGTATGACTGTCATGTTAAATTCCACAATGATGAAGTTTCTTCAGTACTGTGATTAATAGACTGTTGAATATTGGGAGTAAACAGTAGTTTAAGAATTCACAATCAAGATTCCTGTACAACCTACACACACGTAAAATTATATATTTACATATAAGGCATATAAGGGTATTTCAATTCTACTTTATGCTATTGTGGTTTAAAATGCAACTTTCATTTCCATCATAGCGTTCCATTTCTCTATGTCTCTTATTTGTATACAGACAGGATTAATATATAAAGAAATGCTATTATACAATTTATAATTACACATATATTACAGCTAATGAAGGAATTAGGAGTAGAAGTCTTGGTATAAAATTATAGATCATTACAAAGTTACACCAAATGGTTTTGAAGTAATTTTTGGTCTGAAATTCTAGACCTGGGGGAATAGTGACTTCTATAAATCCATTATTTATTACCATAGATGTTACGTTATACGTGAAGATATGGACAATATACTTGCATTAGATACTTGAGGTACATTAAAATACGCTATAAGAACTCATATGTTGTAAGTAATAGTTATTAATTCTGTATGATATAAATATTAAAATACTAGTATTTTCAAGATACATATTTTGAAGCATTCTCTATTTTTTTCTACATGGTTAAAATCATAATTTTATTGCATTTAGCTATAGTATACATATTGAGATAATCAAAGTCAATAAATATTTCTAGTATAAAAATTCAATATGCAATGTATAATTAACATGTGATGTTTTACTAAGAGCAAGAGTTACAAAATACAATACATGCTTTATTGTAATAGTAATTTTCATCTTTAAGGTGAAATAATTCTTTATGCTTTACAAGTCATTTGAGAAATTTTACTTCTTAAAATGTTGAATTGTTTCATGTGTATTTTCAGGTTTTACTAAAGATTTAAACATTTCTGAATGATATCGGAAATGGAATCCATTTGCAATGCTAATTGCTCTGTCGATTTCTACTATTTTTCCTACTATAGTACTGATCTTTGATTTTTCTTTTCTGATCTCTTCTTCAATTACCACATGTGAGTGGATTGTAGATGAGATTATCACAGAGAAGTTTCAAATATGTCTAATTAAAGGAAGAGAGTATTAAGATTGAGTTACCACTGCCTAGCTTTATTTCTGAAATAATAGAGCACATGCTGCAGCATCTAAGAAGAAAGAAATCGTATGATCTACAGTGAGACCCTGTGCTCTTTGGTCTGAACTAGTCCCAGTGGAATGGGAAAGTATAAAGTTCGAATCTTCTCTCATCTTTCTGTTAGGAACGAGGTCACTGGCAGGGCAGAGCAGGGAACTTTGTGGTTAACTATAGTGCAGACAGCCTTTGAGCCAGTGCTAAGTGTTATGTTCAAGTGTTGCCAATATTTTTAAACTTTAACTGTTAAGAAAGGATTCTTACCCAAAAAATGTAGACAATGAAATCCTTGTCTAGCTCTTTTTCTACTTTTTCCTATTAGCACAGACAGTCACAAGCGTGTTACCAAGTCAAACACACTGCCACTTGTAGCTCCATGTTCCCAGCAGGGTTCCATTTGTGCTTAATGCTATGGTTTGGTAAGAAACTCTCTCGTGTGTGGAGTGTTTTCATTTGTGAGCTTGTCACAGCATGAAATCACCATCTCACTGAGAAGATTTTTTAATGCCTTGAGACTTGGAAGCTAAATGATTTAAATGTCTGAATATGTCCAAATAGAGCCCCTCTACTTGTGTATTTATATTAATTCCAGTTATCAAGGAATAGCAAAGTTACAGTAGAACAATGTGATCTGTGGTTATCGTGTTTAGAAAACCTATTGCCTTTGTTACCAGTTTTTCTAGAAAATAGTGAATTCCCTCCCTAAAATTCCACAAACACAATGTACCAATGATAATATATCAAAACAGCTGTGTTGTCCACTAGATCTCTTCCTTTCTATACAGAAGTTTCACAACCTAGCCAGGCTTCAATGTGGAATGCTTAAATTACACCTTTACTCAGCTTCAAACCTGGCTTTCTTCCTTCTACAAGTTTTCCGATATGTCATCCACAGGCAGAAGTTCATTCCTTGATTTTCAAGTCTGTGCACACTTATTTCCCCGAAGAGAAAGATGAGAGCATACCGTTGCATTTATGGTATGTATTTATTGACAGACATGCGACAGAAGCACTAGCTGGGAAGCCAGATGTAGGATGCGCCGGTGGCAGGGCTGCTCTGACCCTGTGCGTGTCTTACAGTAATCAGCATGCTGCCCTGAGGAGAGCCTCCTCCTTGCCTAGGATGACGGCAGCGCTCAGAGCAGTGCTACCAGGACAAGCGGGGTGAAGGTGTGCCCACCTTGTAGTGCAGCTGATAAAACAATTGGATTCCTTCCAAGATTCCTTGACTCCAGCGTTGGCATTTATTTTTCACTGTCATTATTTCTGAGGAAAAAAAATAGATTGATTTCCATGAAACATTGAGGTCGCAAAACCCTGCATTACATGAAGAAGTAACACCATGTTTTGCGAGTGGAATGCCTATGGAAATACTTCAAGTTTGGCCTATTTGTCAACTCATTTATAGTAGAATAAATAAAATAAAGTACAAAGACTGTTTTTAAAAAGGAATAAAAAGGCATTTTCTTGCATCATTTTTTACCAAGATGTCAAACAAAAAATATTTTATATAGATTTAGCATGTGGTATTTAAAATTTGCTTTCATACCTTTGAAAAGTCTTTTTATTTAAGTGCAAGCCCTAGTATGTTATAATAAAAAAAATCATGCTTGATAGACTGATACTCTCTTTTATTATTTTAAAATTTATTTGTTTTATTTATTTTCATACTATTATTCTTTCTTTCTTTCTTTCTTTCTTTCTTTCTTTCTTTCTTTCTTTCTTTCTTTCTTTCTTTCTTTCTTTCTTTCTTTCTTGTTTTGTACCAGAGATTGAATTCAGGACCTTACACTTGCCAGGCAGCTATTAAGCTGCTGAGCTATCTACCTAGCTTGTTTTTGTTTTTGAGAAAGGTTCTAACCATGTAGTTTGGGCTGCCCTTGAACTCAGTATGGAGCCAAACTTGTCTTGAATTTACAGTGGTCCTCCTGCCTCATCCTCCCAAGTGCTGGGATTATATGCATGTACCACAACACCCTGCTCATGGCTCATTCTTTTTAATATTGCAGTGAAATCACATGTTGTTTACTAATTGTTCACTTTGTTTTTTAAATCACAGGAAATATTTTCATGCACCTAAGAATTCTGATGTTTACCATGTAATTTAGTAAATAAGACAAGTTACACTAAATAAATGAATAATGTCATACAGTTTGAACTTCTGATTTTTATTGGAAAATTGTTTAAAGCACCAAAATCTAGCAATTATGTCCTGAATTATATCAGTTTTATAAAGCTAATTAAAACATTTGAGGAAACAATAATTCAAATAATCTTATTTATTAGGTAATTAATGGCAATTACAAAATATGATACAACAAAATAAACAGAAGAAAAAACAAGGAACAAAATTGATTATGTGGAGACAGATGTAGAAGAGTATTATGGTCTTTTAAACTCTGGAGTGTCTACATTTTTAGTGCTATAGACTATTAAAAGCTATTTTCAAGTATTGTCTCTGCTATTCTAAGTTATTAACTCCAAATTCATAATTCAAAGTGCAGAGAGAATAATGAAAGGGCCTTCATCAGAAATGAACAGTTTTAAGATAGTGGTGGCAGACCATTGGAACAAGCGCGGGTCATAAGCAGGAAGCCCACCTGTCTTCTCCAGCACATGCCTTAAGTCAGCTCTGAAGAATGGTAGTAAGCAGATAATCCAAGCTAAGAAACAGATATCAATTTTCTATTATTCCTTGGTAAAGTGCCAGTACCTACCTTAAAGGTTGCAATGAAAATTAATGAAGCATTGTATGGAAACTAGTTAGGCCTTTGGGACGATTCGGCACACCACAACTGTTACTTCCTTCTTTACTTAACTGTTAGCAGAATTCTATTATTTTTATTTACTGTTAAGACTATCATAAATACCTCTTCTCTTCTCTGTCTTTCTTCCCTTTCTCTTCAGTTGGCTCTTAATTTGTCCCTCATTTCACTGACATGTAAGTAGGGTCTCATCCAGTGCTTTCACAGCGTGACAAGGGCATGCCACCTCGGCAATGGCCCTGCACCGTGCCCACTGTTGCCCCGTTCACACATTCTTTTATGCACTGTCCTTAACATCTGTAAGAAATCAGCCTGGGAATGCGTAATGGCTAGTGGCGTCATGTGCACAGCTCAGAAAGTCCGGTTATTCATTGTGGAGAGTAGCCAGCTTTCCAAGCTTAAGTATCTCTGTGTCCGCTTAAAAAGAAGTCCGAATATAGTGATGGTACGGTATAGGAAATTTATAGTTTGAACAGATGTTCAGTTGACTTCTTATGTAGTTCATATATATTTCTACACATTTTAATGGATAATTTTAAAGAGGTATAACTCACATGAGGCCAGAAAAGGAACATGCTGGCCTTTCTTTAAATAACAAAAAGAAAAGTTAAATTGCATACAAAGTTTGAACAGGGTCAGTATGGCTTATGGGAAACAGGCATTCGTCAAAAGTGTTAAATTCATGTATGCCATTGATTATGGATTTGTGCAAATCATTTCCTTTACCTGGAAAGAGCCCATGGATGTGACAGTTATGCCTTAACCCACTGAAATGAGCAGAGCTTTCTGCTCTGTGACAACATCAGGGAAGAAAGATATTTTCTACTCTTGCTGTGTTAAGAAACGTTAGCAATTCAAAACTATCTCTATATATAATAACTCATGGAGCATTGCCTTCCAGACTAACACAGTGTAAATTAAATGTTTAAAGTATATGGAATGGAAATCATCTGTGATAAATAGGTTTTTCTTTTGATGGGAGTACACAAAGCAGACAATGAAGTTTGTTGACATGATAGACTTCCTTGAATTGAAAGGAAAAGTAATTACAAATGTGATTTTAATTTGAGGAGTCATGGAGGTAATTTTGAAGTCAGGGTCCCCGTATAGTGCACAACTGTTCAAAAATTTTGACCATGTACCTGAAAATTAAAAGAATACTAAGCTCTCATTGTCTTGATAATTTATAGGTAAATAGAAATTATAGTTAAATTATACTTATAGTTAATTAAAGTTATTTGTTGTTTAATTATCAACTATTCACTTAAACCTTTGACTATATTGCACAAAAATTGAAATTAAACATAAATTTAAAATAGAACCACATGAACATGCATTGAATTTGTAATATGGTCCATGTCCACTGCCTTCAACATTAAACTCTGTAGATTAAACTCCACTTCTAAGAGCAGCCCAAAATAGTGCTTTGGAATCAGCGAGATAGCTAAGTGGACTAAGTGCCTGCTAAATCAAGATCAGGGATTGTGTTTAATCCCCAGCACCACAAGCTGTGCAAGCCCCATCCCTGGGTGTGCATGTTGGCCTGCACCTATAATCCCAGCACTGGGGAGGCTGAGACAGGAGGATCACTATGCATAGTGAGAACTTGTACCAAATACATAAATAATAAATAAAAATAAAATAGTGCTTTGGGTGGGATCTTTCTCATGACTAAAATAGTATTTTCTGTTATTACATCACTCCACACATTACGCAAGGATGTTTTAAAATTAACAAAGTCACAGTATATGTTAAGTTCAAGGAGCCATAATATTTCAGTATTTTTAATTATTTGTTATCCCCCTTTTCTGTCCTTTCAGTCACTTAAGCAATCTCTTTTCCTCCAAAATTTTGTGTAACTGAAATATAGTCTATGACTTTTCTAATAATATGATGATTTCTTTTCAAAAGAGTTTTTGCTTTTTTTAAGTTTATGAATAGAAATCCTGAATTCATAAGCCTATTAAGTTTTTCTTAATGGGTTATGAAGCTTTATTTACTTATTTAGTATTCAATCTGGCAATAGCTTCACGCACTTTGCTGATACCCTACCTGAACTTCCTTGGCAAACCTCTAGATTCAGAAGTATTCATAACTGTGAAAGTCTGCAAAATTCAGTGGCTTAAGTACAATAATTAAATTTAAATGACCATACAAGTATCTGATCAGTAAAACTGTTTTTATTTTATATATTTTGAATTTTTAGGGAAAGGTCTGATCTCACGACTAGATCAGACTCTTAGTGATCCGCCTGTTTTCCTCCTCCCAAGAGCTGGGATTACTGACGCAAGCCACCACACCCAGCCTCAATTGCCATTTCAACACGCCCTGGGGCAGTGCTGACACAGCAGTACTATTTTTTTTCTCTTTCTTTCTTTCTTTCTTTCTTTCTTTCTTTCTTTCTTTCTTTCTTTCTTTCTTTCTTTCTTTCTTTCTTTCTTTCGGGAATGGGGATTGAACTCAGGCCCTTGCACTTGCCAAGCAAATGCTTATTCTACTGAGCTATCTCCCCTGCCCCAGGACTATTTTTAAATGTATACTTTTGTAAGTAGTTTATGTGTTTTCCTTATTAGTCTTTAAAGGATTGCCCCTTTAAAAACACTCACTTGATTCGGAGCACTATTGGAAATTTTCAGGAAGTTAATATTTTTGAAAATCTTCAGGGATCAAATAGTTACAGAGATCTCCGGAAAAGGATGATGGTCGTTTGTGCCTTAACTCAGCCTCAGACTAATTGTAACAAACGAGTTCCCATAAGGGAGGAGATTATGTTCACTTGTGCTCCTGAGGGAATACAAGATAGGGGTGTGGAAGCAGCTGAGGGCTAGGCTGAATTGTTCGCGGAGTTTCATGGAACGAAGAAGGCCCCTACACTCCGATGGTGTGTTAGAGCAGGTTACAGGCCACAGGGATTTCTTGGCATTAATGCCATCATTTCTATTTATGCTTAAAAGACTTTCATTCATTGAGCTGGTGGTTTACATTGGCAATAATTGAATTACAGTCTGGTTGTTCTGAATTTAGTTTAGATATGCTATAAGTGATTCTACTTTCAATAATTATATGCAGAAAGTACAAAGTAGCAGTCAGTGGAGGACTTTTAAAATAAACAAGCTCTGGGACAACCAAACTCTTGTGTTTTTTGGGAACATAATCCAAAAATATAAACACATGCTGAAAAGCTCTTTAAAAATCAATGGAAGATATTATCCTCATGGCACTTAAACATTTTCATGCTAGAGTTTCTGGTACTATTGTGATTGCTGAATCAAAATGAAACAAAGGTCTTGAAATGGATAGTTTCGCCATTTTCCCCTGTTTCCAATGCAGTTGCTTTATGTAAGGTAAAAAGGATACAGAGTCATATATGAAAAGACTAGGCTGAAGGAAAAAGCCAGCACATTCTTCGTAGCTCTCTGCCTAAAACAGAACAGAGCCGCTGTTGCTGTGTGTGCTGCTCCTTTATTTTCTGATTTTCCATTTGTTCTGAGCTCTGTGCCTTAACTCTGCATGTGTGAACAATGAAGACAGCACAGGCCTCTTCAGTTATAATAAAATCATAACGAAGAACCTAAACTTTAAAAAGCTATGGCATTTCCTACTATACAATTTATAAAACAGCATCAATAAATCAATAAGTAATGAGCTTGCTGCCTCCTAGGTATATGCTCCTCTGTCTGGTGGATAACAAAGTAGACAAGGTTTGAAGAGTGTATTTTCTCTCTGCAGTTGCATCACTTCACTTCTTTCCCATGGATCCTCATGATTTCCCTGTAGCCTTTCCTTCCATGCTGTCTGCTAATCACAATCCACTTATTTGTAGTTGTGCACGTGGTTAATTTCAGTGCTGTCACCCTCAGGAATATAATCATTTCCAGGGATGGGATGACTGATTGATTGACTGATTTAGGTTTATTTATTTACTTACTTATTTATTGTTGTACTGAGGATTGAACTCGGCACCTTGCTCTTGCCAGGCAGGCACTTATGCCATTGAGCTCTGTTCCCACCCTGGGATGACTGATTTAGAAAAAAATAATTTCTCAATAGTGGACTGTGCAAGTGTGCTGTTACCTTTTGAAAAATGATACTTGCAGAGAAAGACCACTCTTTTGTCCATTATTCATATTTCAGTACTATAAAAGACACTGGCTGGATTCTTTTCATGAAAGATCTATTGCCTACTCTCCCTGTCTGTCTTTTCCTACCTCTTTGCCTCCTACCCTCCTTTATTCCACTCCTTCTATTCCCTTTTCATTTTATCCTTTCTTCCATGCTACCAAGTGTCACATGTATAGAGCTTGTTTTTAAAAATGAAAGCCTAACTACCATATTACATTCTATTGTATGAACACTGGTAGTGGCTCCATGTTACTTTTTATTTCAACTTCTCTTGGCTAAAATCCTTCTATTATCATGAGATGTTCATCTCTTCTGACACTAGATTATGACCTACTTAAGTACCAAATACCCAGCACCTTGTCTGAGAGGCTGGAGGACCTGCACAGATACCTCTTTTCATTTATCTAATGATGTGAGCTTTCCCTATTAATAAATAGCATTAGTCTAATAAACTGTAGACCAGATGTTAGACTTACAACTTACCTGTACCTTGGCCTACATCTCTTTCTTGAAAAAATGTGCTGTTCTATGGTCTCAAAAGCAGAACTTCTTAGACTCATTTTCCTCTGTCATAAATTTAATTATATGCAGTGAGAGCAAGTCAAACTTCACATTGAAAAGTATTTTCTGATATCTGCTGGTTGTCCTTGTGTAGCACTGCCAATTACGTTTATTAGCCTTCAATATTAAACAGCTGGCAGAATTCCATTGTGTATAAATAAGACATTTGAGACTTGGATGAGGGCCATTTTGCACACAGCCAGCTGGTGCTTTCTGCAGTTTCATTAGACCTGGTGGTACCGACTCCACAGCACATGCAGTGTTTAGGTAAATGAAAGCAGGAAAGTGCTCTGCAAGCTGGGAATGCTGCACCAAATTCCACTGTCTAGAAATGCAAGGTCTCAAAGATTTGTTAAAACCAAGGAAATGATATGTTATGCAGCTGTTTATTGAATTAGATTTTTTTGCTACTCAAGCTATGTTTTTAATCTTTAATTTCCTATATGCTCATCTGTAATAGCTCTAAGTTACAACATCCAAAGTAATTAATTGCTTTATTTTCCTCTTCCTGATACATATTAGACTTTTTCTTTGATTAGTATTAATGATAAAAGTGTAATGAACCTAAAAATTTTGTGTAATTTACCTTCTCACTTTGTGTAGTGAATTAATGCTCAGAATACTGACTTTAATTTTTGCTGTCAATCTTATTTTTATGTGCACGTCCTGTCTTTGCTAATTCATAATAAAAATATCTTAATTTCAGGCCAGGGGTGTAGCTCGGAAGGGCAATATCTGCCTAGCAAGTGCAAGGCCCAGACAGAGTTCGATTCCCGGAACCAAAAGAAGAAGAAAAAAAAAAAAAATAGCACAGATAAGACTAAAAAAAGTCTTTTTGGAAAACAAAGCAAAACAAACCTTTGGCCGGCCAAATAGCTTAGTGGATTAAAGTGCTTGCTGTGGTATACCCAGGAGCCTGGACTTCGATCGATCCCCTAGGCCTGCTGTGCCGGCCCCGCTCCCAGGGCGCGTTGAGACAGCGTTTGAGACTGGGCATGGGGTTGTGCGCCTGCAATCCCAGCACTTGGGAGGCTGTAAACAGGAGGATGACTATGAGTCTGATCTATGTAGTGAGACCCTATGGACTCTGTGGGCACTGTACTTAATAGAAAATATATATGTCACTGGCTTCCTTTCTGCTTGTGGAAACTGCTTTGTTGGGTGTGAGGCCCTACTGTAGTTCTCTCACTTTACTAATTCCTTCTTAGGGGCTTTGTTAGCTTCTTCACATATTCTTAATCCTAGTAAGTGGAAAGTGTAAAAGCCCTTTTTTAATTTCTTTTACTCTTTCTACAGCAAGTACTGATCTTAATTCCTTAATCTGTTTTATTTAACAATTTCAAAAAATAAAAAATTAACATAGTTTTAGACCTTTAAAGTTAGCATACCTCAGAATCAGGCAATCAGATGAAATACAACATTTTTAATGGGCAATACAAAACAAGCTATCCTGATGAATAAAACACTACCTAGCATGTGGCATTTCATTTTCAGGTAGTTTGTGGTCTAATTATGTGAACCCTAAAATCAATGGATATGCTATTGCACACAGGGCTGCCTTTGGAATCTACAAACAATCATTTTCTAGCAAAAGTTTTTGAAAAACAAGAACGCAACACACCTGGCTGGGAACAAATGAGTGAAAGCCTCACTCCTCAACAGGCACGGGGGCGGGGGGGGGATTGGACGGGACGGGCATCCATGGTGCCAGGTGCCGCGGTTCAGTCTCATCAGCTGTCACCTTCTGATTTACAAAGCTTATCACTGGCTTCTCTTCTGCTCGTGGAAACTCCTTTGTTGGGTGCGAGGCCCTACTGTAGTTCTTCTCTCCCTTTACTAATTCCTTCTTAGGGGCTTTGTTAGCTTCTTCCCATAGTCTTGATGCCTAATAAGTGGAAAGTGTAAAAGCCCTTTCTCAATTTCTTTTATTCTTTCTACAGCAATTACAGTATTTTGACAGTCCCAATACTCTATATTTGACATCATCTCAGGCTTCAGTTCCAGACTCCTGATGACAATTCCTTATTGCCATCCTCATGTATATCTTCTAAATATCCATAACTTGCATATTCAAAACACCTTGATATTCGTTCACCAAATATACTTCTCTATGATAGCACATGGTCCACTCCTTTAAGGCAGTAATATTATGTATGGATTGATTCAATGGTTATCTATAAACATAAACTTTATTTGTATAGTCACATTTAAAATTTTGCATTAATATTATATTATGTTTTACTTTTGAATGTAGCTATTATACCTACTACCATGGACTGAGTAGCTGAAAGAGCAGATATATTATGCCCAACATCTAGAAGTCTGAAACCCAGATACCCCAGGGCTAATTTATTCTGAGAGTCCTGAGGGAGGAATATGCTCTAGGCATCTCTGGCTTTTAGATGAATATTTTGTCACAGAGTTTCCACACTGCTTCTCTTCTATGCATACATATTTGTCTCTAAATTTTCTCTTCTTCTTAGACTCTCAGTAATATTGATCAGAGTTCATCATAAATACTTCATCTTCTTTGTAAGAGTAGAATATATTAGCTGGGAGAAAGTAAGCTCCTGTCTGAGAGGAGGACAGAAGGGGAACCCAAGAGGATTGCCCCTTTATTTTTATTTAATATGTGCTTACAGACCCTGTCTTCAAATATTATTATATCCTGAAGTATGGGGGTTATAACTCCAGAGTATGAATTGTGGGAGTACATAGTTCAGTACATAACACATTAAACACACACCCACTGGATTTTGTTATTTCTATTGCAAATAAACAAAATACTTCATTACCATCCATTTAGCACACAGAGGGTTTTTTGTCAAATATTTGCTGTATTTGGAGACAAATGGCTAGGATCATTTGAATCACAGTGATTCTTAAAAATTTAAAGTGGAACTTCATCAAGCCACTAATCCACTTCTTTTTTTTAAATTTTCATGTAGGGTCTACAGAGTCTCACTGTACAGCTTGGGCTAGTGGTGATCTGCCTGTTCTCAGCCTCCCAGGTGCTGGAATTACAGGCATGCACCACCATGCCCAGTTTCATCCCTGTCTCAGGGGGCAGAGACAAGCATGGCCTACTAGGGATCAAACCCCAGTCTCTGAGTCTGCCTAAGCAGGCAGTTTAATCCACTGAGCTGTCTTGCCAGCCCTACTACCCACTTTCTAGCTTACCAGAGCCCTATGATTGCCATTGTGCCAAACAGCTATGTACCTTTCCATCGTCCTGTCTTCAAGGATAGAAATTTTAGTACCTCCTTGTTCCATGTTTGTTTGTTTGTCTTTCCCTCTGGTGTGCCCAGGGTGGAGGGCAGCAAGGCATGCAGTACCAGGGATTGAACCTAGGTCCTTGTGCTTGCCTAGTCAGATGCTTAGCCTGCCAAGTCATCTCCATGGCACTGATATAAATTTTCAGACAGGATGCTAGTGATTCCAGTTATAAAGAGAATTTCAGCTTTATCTTAAAGGAAAGTGTAACTTTGCAGGAAAATAGTTAAGTGAATGGGCAGGCACACAGGCCCATCCACTAAAGGCTGGTTGCTATGTGTTGTGCTAGCTGGAAGCATGGATATTTAGAAGCTTGGCAGCAGGGAGATGTCTGTAGGTCATCGAAAGCACTCTGTCCAAAGTTGTGAACACCAGTGTCCCTAGTTCTGCTTTGCTTCCTGGCTGTATAGTAAGCAATTTCTCTTCTGTCTTCTCCTGCTGCGGTGTGCCACTACATCGCAGCCTGAAGCAATGGGCCTGTTGTGGACTGATAACCAGGCTAGGAAGCAAATGCATCTTTACTGTAGGTATGCTAACTAACTCAGGTATCTGTCACAGCAATGACAAGTAATACACAAATCAGTGAAAGACTTGGCAATATACGCTATAGTCGACATGTTGAGAAGTTGAAAGTACACAATAGAAGGGCGGAACTTAATCCTTCTGGAGAGGGAAGAAAATGTTAACAGGCACTGTGCCATTTTAATTAGCTATAAAAGGGCAAAAAGTCACTCTGCCAACCAGTACAGGAAGCAACAGGACTGGAGAAGGAGGAGCTTAGGTGATGTGTATGTAAGAGAGAAGAAGAAAGTGATGTCTGAAAGTGTATAAAAATGAGTAAACTAACAAAAATGGAAGAAGTGTGGTAAGTCAAACAGAGAAATTAACCTAGAAGTTCTGTCTGTCAACCAAGATGCCCGAGTCTGCTCCTTCTCCTGGTCAGATCCAGGTGTGTGACTGCCACATCTCCCCTAGTCTTTGGTATACTAGTGTTCATTTGTGGGTAGGTGACTTTAATCATCTTTTACCTAATGGAATAGTTACAGGGCTATCCTAGATTTAGACATGTCAAAAACTTGAAAGAAAATTGGTACACTGCTATGTTAGAAAGTAAACAAACCTGGTAAACATACCAATAACTAGAAAAATCATGAGCATTTTTCCTAGAAATTTGCTATGTTACACAAAATTCATTACCTTAAATTCAACATATAAATACTATTTGATCATTGATGATACTAGGAAGAATGCATGTGCAACTCTCTTCATTCTAGAGTTCTAGGGATAATTTTTTTTTCCTTTGGTACTAGGAATTGAACTCAAGACCTTGCACTTGCCAAGCAGGTACTGTGCTGTTGAACTATATTTCTGGCCTTTTTTTTTTTTTTTTTTTTTTTTTTTTGGCTTTCTAAGATATTGTCTCACTATGCAGTTGAGGCAGGCTTTGACCTGACTTTGTAGCTCAGGCTGGTCTCAAACTCACAAGGATTTTCTTGCCTCAACCTCCAAAGTACTGGGATTGCAGGCATGTACCACCATGCCCTGAAATAGGAATAAATTCTTAATTATATTAAAATTATCAAGGCTAATATTATGAATCAAGGAATTCTGACCATAAATATTGATGAAGACTAAAATAGCACATGTACTTTAGTCAGTATCTGAATTGATGCACTTATGTTTTGGGATTTCAATAAGATAATCAGTCTCACCTATCTTGTATTTCCTTCAGATTCATTGATGTTTGCCAACAAGAGAATTTCAAGTTAAATCTCATATTTATTATTAGTGGAACAGTATTCTATCAAAACCAGTGATAAAGCTAGTCTTCTATGATTTACAGAGATGAAATGACATTCCATTACCAACAATGAGGGTAGGAAGCCTGGATCCTGGGGGAGAAGGAGGTATGTGTTTTGCAAAAGAGAGGGTAAGCAAGAGATGAAAAGAAAGGAGGAGAAGGGATAAAGCAAGAATTTAGATGCACTGTGTACATGTGTCAACTCCCAACCATCATGTATTACAAAGCTACTAACAAAAATACAAATTAGGGGCTGGTGGGATAGCTCAGCTGTCTAAAGAGCCTGCTTGGGCAAACTCAGTCAGGTGCAAGGGACCTTAGTTGGATCCCCAGAGCCACATGCCACACCAGACCTTCCCTTAAGACAGGCTGAGCCAGCCAAAAAAAAAAAAAAAAAAAAAAAAAAAAATTAAAAACTCACCAAAAAAAGGCCTGGATTTTAGCCTGGTTTGTCTGTTTATGAATATCTTAATGCCAGATATTTATGTCTCTCTCTAGATGTCATTTTCTTCATCTGTCCCCTGGTGAATCCATGGAATATTTCTGTTCAATAATAAAATTGTTTTTTAGTGTGAGATAGATAGCTCAGTGGACTAAGCACCTGCTTAGGCAAGTGCAGGGACCAGGGTTCGATCCCCGGCACCACATGCCACATCAGTCCTGCCCTTGGGCATGCTGAGCTGGCCATAGTGTCCAGGCATGGAAGTGCATGTGTGTAATCCCAGCACTGGGGATGCTGAAAGCAGGATGATCACTATGAGTCTGAAGTGTATAGTGAGACCTTGTACCAAATACATAAAGAAAAATTAAAATTAAAATTATAAAAACCAATAAAATTACTTTTTAAAATTTCTACAATTACTGCCTTGACTCTTACAACATCCTCAGTTCCATAATTTGGGGAAACCTCTGATATCTAAAAATTTCCTCTATATAGGTGTCTGCCCTCTACTTCTTCTAAGTTAATTCTTCTCAGACTACACAGATTTTACTCTAAACTTTTTAATAACTGCGCAATTCATAAGGCCCACTTTTCTCTGATACCACTGACATGTGTCTCCTAGATCTACTCCCACTTCTTTAATTACTCACTTCTTGTAGGAAATACCATACCTAGGTTTAAAAAAAGTTGATGTGGTAACATTCCATTACACATACCTTAAAGAACAATTTTAGAAATTTTTGCATGAATTGTATCAGCTCATCCTTTCTACCTACTTCATAAAAATATCTCAAAGTACAGTTTGTAAAATTCTGTATTTTAAAATACTTTTCTTTCAAAAGGTGTCAGTAGTAGTCCCAGTGGTTCGTGACACACCAAAGCTCTACTTTGGGTTTTCTTCTGTCCTTCCTTCTGGATGACATTCCACTTTTGAAAACTCTGTCATCCTTGCTCTACGCTGGTGTGTCCGGCTAGGACATATTAAACTCCGCAGCTCCTCTTCGTTCTTTAACTTCTCTCCCGTGTTTTTCCCCTTTTCTCAGCTAATGACAATAATTCCAAATTGCCAAAACAGATCAGCAGAACTCAGGAAAGCTTCTTGGCTGCTGAATCCTGGCTTTGAATGAAGCCAGGCTCCAGCTTACTGGTTAACTGATGTGTGCTGAGTGCACATCTTCCTCACTTAGCTTCATCTGTTTCGTTGGCCAAATTAGCTAATAATGATAATAGATGAGCAGGGTGACTGATGGGAAGATAATTTGTAATGAAGAACACTACTACTAGAAGCTCAAAATGGTCAATGGGACTATCAAGTATCAGCTTAAAACCTCAGATTCATTGCAACATTTTCATTTCTCTTGAAGTCCAAATCCAGTATTGAAAAATTCATCTACTAATTCATTCTATGACTTTTGCCTCTTCATTATACTGTACTACCATAAAACTCCATACTTGATAAATTTAAGTGCTTAATAAACATTTGTTTTATACAGTTATCATATGACTATATAAGTACTTATTAACCATCAGCCAGTTTGAAATTATCACTGAGCAACTAAGCAATCCATAAAATGTTAAGTGCTATTATTTCAATTGTAGACTTAATATACCTGAAGTTTATCACACTGCCTCTTATGGAGAAAAAATAGAAAAATACTTATTTTTATTAAACTAGAAATTATGTCTGCTGACATATAAATATTTATATAATTTTACCTTGATATAAGCTTATATTATTTGTATAATTTTTATATAATTTTTAAAGCAGAGTAGCACAATGCAGTAAAATAAATGTCTAATTAAAATTAGAAAAGTACAAATCTTTGATAAATGTGAAATATTATTGGCAAAACCTTTAACAGACTTTAGAAGATCAAATTTATTATAGATAGAAAACAATGGACTTGGCTATAATAAAATGAGAGTCAACTATTCAGCAGGCTTTGCAGTCAATATTTATTGAATATTGAACTGTTAGAACAAACTGACATTTCTCAGATATTAGTGACCTTTAATATAGTTAAATAAAATTTAGAAACATAAAAACATTTAGGGCATAGAAAAAGTTTCAAATGAAAATATATTCCTATTATGCATGTATATATTTTTCTTTTTTCTTTATTTTATTTCATTCAGAAACAAATATCATTGAGACAGTTTCAAAGCTGATTAATAAGACAGTTTCAATAATTAATACATTGTACATTGTTATCTTGTTAGTGATTATCCATAGTACAAGAAGCAGACAGGATATCCTGTCCAAACACTATTAGTACAAATCTTTCTTCTCACTGAATTAAGCAAAAGTGGCTGTAGTCTGTCCTGACTATTCTCTATATACAAATACAAAATGGTTCTTCTTTGGCATCCCCTTTTTTATTTAGTCCTGTCAGAGATGGGTATTCTGTTGGCATCTAAATACTATAGGTGTGTGAATTCAGCAAAAATCTAACACAGTCCAGCAGTCCACAGTGGTAGTGAAAATTGTTGACTTGAATCTTTCACAGCTCAGGATATAAAAATGGCTTTAATTTATGCACCTCATTTATATACTTTTCTGCTGGATGGTTAAGACCAAGATAAAGCAAGACTTACATAACAAGAAATGTGACTTTTGTATCTGAAAAGGTCATTTGCATACCCTCAGGATTTTTCCTGCAACCCCATACCACACACTTTGTAGATCCTATGCCAGTGTCAGACTTGTCATGAGTCACGGATATTGCTTGAACAATTTGCTCTCTGAGAAAGCCAGAGAGAATGTTTTCTCTCCATGTGACTCTCCTTAGGCACAATCTACATCATGATCATTTTCCTCTGTGGCTCCATAATTTCCTTGATCAGAGAATTTGGGACACAACTGAGTTAGATGATGGTACAGTACAGATTCTCCTATGTCCTGAAACTTCACTGACCTTGAAAGACTAAAGCAAAACTTTTAGATGACCTTGGATCCCTTCCTTTTCTCTAATTTTTGATCTGGAAACTTAGGTTGTTAACCTTCCAGAAGAGAAGCTTATTATTACCCTCAGCATATGCATTTCAGTTTACCCTATCTGTCTAAGTATCAATCATTGTAGGCATAACATGGGCCAGGTACTTTCCATCAAGTGTTGATAGGTTAAACTTTAAGTCCCTACAGAATATGAAGAAAAATTATAATTGCAAAAATGTGAATCAACACTTACATATTTTTACACAGATTTTAGAAATCTAACCATATACTGCATTGTAGAGGTACAGTCCCGTGACCCTTTTTCATGTGTCTTTTTATCATTTTTGCCTTTAATTTAAATGAAAAATAACATTTACTTGAGAGGCAATAGGGTAATAATTGGTATGTCATGACAAGAAGTATAAATTCGGAAGACCAGAATGACAGGCATTCCAAGTGTGAAACTTCTATTACACATTGCTCTCTTCAGTGCAGTTGCTTGGTTCACAGGTATCAGCATGAATAGTCATGGTGAGAATCTTATAAATTAAATGCTAGTTTCAAAAATTTGCTGATGCTTTTCAGGATCAATGGCTTAACCATCTTTGTGCATATGAATGCATGGCTTTGTTCCTGTCATGTTTCCCAGCTTTTCTCCTTGCCCTCTCCTTATTGACTAATCCTCAAGCTTTCAATTTTCTTTTAATTGTGCTATACCTTTCTATTTGTATTTATTCTTTTGAGTTCTTATAATAGGGAGACTATACAATATTTATACATGGGGGTCTGGTTCATTTCGCTTATGAATATTCCTTCAAGTGGCATCGACTTAAATATGAAGGCTTCAGGTTTATCATTTATAGCTGAGTAATACTACATTGTATAAAGATACCATATATTTTTCATACATTCCTCATGTGATGGGAATCTTGGTTGTTTCCAAGATTTGTCTATCACAAATTGTACTGCTATAAACATAGGTACACTTATGCGAATATGACATGAAACTTTCAGTTCCTCCTGGAAAATTCCTAGTAGAGGGATAGCTGGTTTGAATGGGCTTTCTAGTCCTAGTTTTTTAAGGAGTCTCCACACTGATTTTCATAATGGTTGCACCAGTCTACATTCCCACCAGCAATGGAGAAGGGTTCCCTTTTCCCCACATCCTCTCCAACATTTGTTGTTTGTTGATTTGTTTATGATAGCCATTCTTTCTGGAATGAGATGGTATCTCTGCTGTTTTAATTTGCATTTCACAGATGGCTAGTGATATGGATCATTTTTTTCATATATTTATTTCCTTCTTTAATTTCATCCTCTGAGAAGTTTGTTTGTTCATATCAGATGCCCATTTCTGGATTGGATCATTAAATGTAGGAGCCTTAATGTTTTTTAGTTCTTTATGAATTCTAGAGAGTAGACCTTTGTCTGAGTGCTTATGAGTTAGCATTTTTTCAAAATTTGTGGGTTGTCTTTTCATTTTGTTGGTAATTTCATTTGATGTACAAAAACTTCTCAAAATGAAGAAGTCTCAATAGTTAATTCTTTCAAGTATTTCCTGTGCAGTTTGATTTTTGTTCATGAACTCTTTGCCTACCCCTATGTCTTCAAGAGTTCCTGCTACTTTCTCTTCCAGGAAATTTAGTGTTTCTCTTTTAATGTTTAGAGATTTAATCCATTTTGACTTTAGCTTAGTGCATGGTGATAGACCTGGGTCAAGTTTTAATTTTCAGCATGTAGAAAGCCAGTTGTTCCAGCAACATTTGTTAAAGAGACAATTTTTCTTCCAGTAAGTGTATTTTGCTGCTTTGTCAAAGATAAGGTGGCTCAGTGTGTTCTTAGAGTCCTCGGCATCTTCTTATCTATTCCATTGACCCTGAGGTCTATTTAATTGCCACTACCATGTTGATTTTATCAGTGGTTTTGAAGTATAATTTCAAGTCAGGAGTTGTGATGCCTCCTGCCTTGTCTTTGTTGGCCAGGATTGCCTTTGCTATACTAGTTCTTTTCGGGTTCCAAATAAATTTTAGGAATGATTTCTCTAGGTCTGTGAGGTATCTTGGTGGTAGTTTGATAGGGATTGCATTCAATCTGTACAACAATTTTGGGAGTATGGCCATCTTCACAATGTTGTTCTTCTGATCCAGAAGCATGGCATATCTCCCCATATTTTGAAATCTCTACAATCTTTTGTTCAGAGTACTGTGAATTTCCTTGAAAAGGTCTTTGACTTCTTTAGTTGCATGAATTAAAGGTATTTCATTTTCTGTGGTACCACTGTAAAAGATACTGTTTCTCTAATTTACCTCTCAGTGTGTTTGTTATCTGTGTAGAGAAATTCTATTGACTTTTGAGTATTGACTTTGTATCCTGCTATGCTACTGAATTTGTGCATCAATTCTCTTAGTGGACTTTTTTGGGTCTTCCAAGTAAAGAATTATGTCATATGCAAATAATGATAATGTAATTTCTTCTTTACCTTTTCTGATTCTTTTTATTTCTCCCTCTTATCTAATGGCTCTAGCTAATGATTCCAGAACTGTAATGAACAAGAGGAGATATAGAGGACACCCTCATCTTGTATCAGATCTCAGAGTAAAATATTTCAGTTTTTCCCCACTTAGAATTATATTAGCTATTGATTTGTCATATATGGCTTTTATCAAATTGAGGTAGAGTCCTTCTATTCCAATTTTCTGTGGGACTTTGAACATGAATGAGTATTGGACTTTGTCAAAAGCCTTTTCTGCATCAATTGAGATGACCATGTGGTTTTTAGATTTTGCTCCATTGATATAGTATATTATATTAATAGATTTTCAAATATTGAACCATCCTTGCACCTCTGGAATAAATCCTACCTGGTCATGGTGTTTGATTTTCTTAATGATTTGCTGTATTCTATTTTTTAAGACTTATTGAGGTTTTTTTGCATCTATGTTTATGAGGGAGATTGGCCTGCAGTTGTTTTTTATAGTTGTGTCTTTCCCAGGTTTGGTATCAGTATAATACTTGCTTACAGGAATGATTTTGTGAGAATTGTTTTCTTCTTAATTTCATCAAAGAGTTTGTGGGTATAGGGATTATATCTTCTGTAAACTTCTTGTAGAATTCTGCTGTGAATCCATTAGGACCTGGACTTTACTTTGTCGGCAGGCTTTTCATTACATTTCATGTTTCATTGGCTGTTGTTGGGTTATTGACAGTTGTTATATCTTCTTGATTCAGTTTTGGTAATTTGAACTTTTCTAGGAATATGCCCATTTCATCTGTGTCTTCTATTCTTTGAGTGTAAAGATTCTTAAAGGAGCTATTGATAATCTTCTGAATTCCACTGGGTCTGTGGTGATTATACCCTTTTCATTCCTTATTGCTTGTATTTGATATTTTGTCTTTCCTCTTTTTGATGAGGGTAATTAGGGTCTTATCAATTTTATTTAGTCTTCCAAGCAACCAGGTTTTTTATTTGTTAATTCTTTGAACTGTTTTCTTTATGTCATTTGAATTAATTAATGCTCTAATCTTTATGATTTCTCTCCATCTTTGGACTCTGTGTTTGGTTTACTCTTTCTTTTATAGATGTTAGATGTACAGCCTTAGGGTATTTATTTGTTCTCATTCTGTTTTTCTAATGTGTAAGAACACAGCTATGAATTTCCTTCTGAGAACTGTTTTCATTGCATCCCGTAAATTCCAATACATTGTGGTTGAATTTTCACTGAATGGTAGACATTGTTGAATTTCTTGTTTAATTTCATCTGTGACCCATCGATTGCTGAGTAGGGTGTAGTTTTATTTCCATGTATTTAGGGGTTTTTCTGGTTTCTTTTGTCATTTATTTCCAGTTTCATTTCATTATGGTCAGATAATATGCATGGGATAATTTCTGCTTTCTTGCATATACTTAAGCATGATCTATGGACTAGTATATGGTCTGTTTTAGAAAATGACCCATGTGCAGCTTAAAAAATGTATATTCAGCTGTGGTTGGTTGAAACACTCTGTATATGTCCACCAAGTACATTTGTTCCTAGTTCTGGTTTAGTTCTACTACTTCTTTGCTAATTTTTTTCTACTTGACCTGTCTTTTTGGGATAAGGGCATGTTAAGGCCTCCTGTTAAGATTGTGGTATCAGATATTAGATTTTTCATGTCCATTAAAATTTGTCTTATATAGTTGGGTGCTTCGGTGTTTGGTGCATATTTATGAGTGTTACCTCTTCCTCTTGAATTTTTTTCCCTTAACCAGTATATAGTGGCCTTCTTTATTTCATTTTATCGTTCTTGATTTGAAGTTGATACTCTCTGAAAACAGCATTGCTACCCATGGTTTTTTCTGAGGTCCTGGGGCATGTAGTATTGTTTTAAATCCTTTGATTTTCAGTGTATGAATTTCTTAATGAGTTAAGATTTTGTTTCCTAATGCACTGTGCCACTCTATTTCTCTTAACTGCTGAATTGATCCATTTATGTTGATGCTTATAATTGAGATGTGTTTAGATAGTATTGACATGTTATTTATTTGTTGTTGTTTACTCCTCTTTTCTTATGTTTAATTGTTTTCCCCATTAATGAGTTCCTTTTGTTCTTTTTTGTAGAGTTCTGATCATTTTGGTTCCTCTCTAGAACATCTTTCAGTAGTCTGTTTGTTGTTCTTTCTCATGGAAGTATTTCACTTCTCCATCAAATTTGAAAGAGTATTTTGCAGGGTATACTAGTCTGGGCTGGAATTTGTTTTCATACAGGACTTCAAGTACTCTGCTCCATGCTCTTCTTGCCTTTATGGTTTGTGAAGAGAAGTTGTCCATAATTCTGATGGATTTTCCTTTCAATGTGATCTCCTTTTTTTCTCTAGTGGCTTTCAGTATATTGTTCTTGTGCTGGATTTCTGGGATCTTCACCATTATGTGTCTCAGTGTGTTTTTAATTGAGTTGAAGTTATTTGGAATTCTGTATGCTTCAGTAACCTGAATGTCAGATTGTTTCCTCATATTTGGGAAGTTTTCTGCTATTACTTCTGTCCATATTCTTTTTATATCATTTGTATTGACTCCATCCTTCTCTATGATGCGTATTATTCTTATATTGTTCATCTTTGAATCACCTTGCAGGTGATGAACTATTTTTTCCTGCATCCTAGCTGTTTTTAAGAGATCCTTTCTTACCTTTTCACTAGCTGCACAAGTGTCTTCAAGATCTGAAACTCTGTCTTCAATTTTACTCAAGAGGTTTTGCAGGCTTGTGGTTGAGATTTTAACTTCTTCTATATCTGATTGACTCTGCTTCCTGTGATTTATTTCTTTCCTGTATTGCTCATTCAAGGAATCCATCATTTTTCTAATCTCCTCTATTTTTTTTATCAATGTTTTCTTTAGAAGCTGTTATTAATTCTTCTACTGCAGAGGATTTTTCAGATTAAGTTTCCTACATACGTTTATGTATTTGATCCTTTACTTTAGATGCTGTGAATTCAGATATTTAATTTTTTATTTCAAAAATTAATTCTGCTCTGATTTCCTTTATACCTTTCTGCTGCTGTTTCTTTATTTCTGATGCTATTAATTTGTACATTTCAGCTAACTAGTGTCCTCTACACTTGTTCTGGGTGGGCTCAAGGACTGAGATTGTATTTTTCACTTTGTCTTTGTCATTTTGTATAGCACTGACCTCTGACCTTCGCTGTAGAGCTTTGGTGCAGTTATAACCTTAGCACCTACTGAAATTCATGTGCAGCTTTATTAAATTTGAGCTTATCCAGTTATGCCTGGCTTGAGTCTAGCTGTTGTTTTCAGCTCCTTCCTGATGCAGCCCTTGGAAGTGAACCTGTTGTGCCTCTCTGGCACAGCAGTGAAACTGTGGTGCCCCTCTGTTGTGCCCCTGGCCCAGGGGGTGCAGGGGAGAGCAGAATCTGTGCTGCACACTAACCAGGCCCCGACATGGGATGAATCTGGGGGTCTTGAGAGTGTTGCAGAAGTTCTCACTCACTGGGTGGGCTTGGGGGCCAGGGCTCTGGAGGGCTGGAGGTGTCCTGAGGGCATGGTAGGGGGTCTCACTCACTAAATGTTCCTGAGCTTTGGTCTGGAGTGGTTCTGAAGTTCTGAGGGCACAGGGAAGCTGGAAGCTGTCCCATGCATTCACTGGGACTGGGCTGGGTGGATGAGGCATGCAGGGCAGGCTGTGCTGGCTCTGCAGGGTCTGGGGAGGTCCACAGAATGGGGGGTCTTCCTCGAGTGGTTGGCCTGGGCTTAGTCCAGACGGTGCAGGACAGAGCAGAGGCTGTCCCACACACTCGTGGGGCCTGGGGAGGCGTGGATCTGGAGTGGTCCTGAGAGCGCAGTGGAAGTTCTCCCTCACAGG
>PVKA01003353.1:0-111059 GCA_004027165.1 Ctenomys sociabilis
GCATAAATGTATAAAAATGAAGTATACATCGTGAGCCCATAATATTAAGCTGAGCTGTAAATGGATATGGTCGACAATTTCTTTGAATAACTCCCTATGGTTGCAGAATGCTGGACTGTGTTGGATTGTGGTGTCGAGTTCAAGAACCTAAGGTAGTTGAATGTCAATGGAGTGCCCACTTTTGACAGGTGTAGACAAGTCCATTTTGAAAATGTGCAAGTGGACAATCTTTGGTTTGCCTCAACCTCCCTGAAGAAACTGGACATGAACACGGACAGCAGGAAAGAAGGCCTTATTCAGAAAAAGGGATCTTTCTAAGCTGCTGATGACAGCCAAGTCTGTCCCGGGCTATACAGGTTTATTCTAATTCTTCATGCTCCAAATAAGTTACAAAGAGTGATAAGAGCAACAATTTGCTAACCAATGCTGATGTCCTGTCAAAGGCAAGTCAAAGAAACAAGGTCAATGCTGTCAACAGTGTGTTACTAGTCAAAACGTTTTCCATACCCGGTACACACATTTGATTTGTACGTAAGAGCCATGATGTGAGCAGAGTGGAGACTGAAAGACAGCAGACTTGCAGAGACACAAATGGCTTTCAGCAGCTGGGGATTAGACACAGCACCAACAGGAGGTGGTTTTTGTTTCTGTTTCATTTTGTACCTGGGATCAAACTCAGGACCTTGCACTCACTAGGCAGGTGCTTCTGCTGCTGAGCTCTCTCCCTGGCCAGGACAGTCTCTGTCTACTGGTCTTGAGCCATCATTGAGATCACTGCTCAAAAATTTGGAACATAAGGGATCACAGAAAGCTGCTTCTCTTTACTTTGCCCGTGTTTCTGTTCCTTTTATTCCCCAAAATATCAACACCACTCAGACACAGGTGCATGATAGAATGTTTTGTCTTTTCTACCTTGTTGGCTTCAGCAGTATCATGAATTTCACACCTAAATGCTTAACTCAAATTTGGGGCTCGAACTGAGTTCTGTAGTTCCTTTGTCTGTGTCATCCATGTGGATGAGTCACGGCCAATGCTTGACCAGATGTCTCGAACTGACCCAGGAAGCTCAATCCAGGTTGCTGGAAAGTCACTACCATGGGTCTTTTTAAACTATAGCTGCTTATAGAAGTACAAGTCCTATCTTGAGCTGAATAGGAACTTGAAAAGAAGAACGACCGTGAGATCCATTAAAAACCTCAATTCTGTTCCCAGCACTTTGTCCTAGAGTGTGACCAAATAACCCTCTGGCTTGTGTTTTAGATGTACAACACACACACACACACACACACACACACACACACACACACACACACACACACACACACACACACACACACACACCCCAAAGCCTCCTGCATGGTTAGGGGTAGATTTTTTTAGAGGTAAGAAATCTAGAAAAGTGTGATTGATTCATGGTCCAATGACAGAATTCAGGTACGTGATTATGAAATCAGCCCACCGATTGATTCGGCGCTGTCCCAATCCTGGTAGTCTAGATAAACTAGAAAACGGACATAGCTATGAAGGCTTTTGCTTCCTTTTGCTGTCTTCTGTTGGGAGATCTTCAGAGATGCCCCTCTGCCATACCACTCTGCCTCAGAGCTCACTGGTTATGGACTGAAATTTTTATTTTTTTCTTCTTTTGAGGTTTTTTTCTCTCCCAAGATCAGTGATTGAACTCAGGACCCCGAGATTGCTAGGAAGGACCTTATTCTACTATGCTGTATCACTACCCTGGGATTGAAACTTCTATAAACTAAATTTAATGAACTTTCATCCCTCACCGCTTGTGGATGCTGCATATTTGGTCTCAGTAAGAAAAGTAGCTCCTTAGATGTGCCCATGGAATTTGAGGTTTACAGGCTGAGAACTTGATCACAACATCTTTCTTTATATTCATCTAGTATTTCAACAACAATGAGATCAGAGTTCTGCCCTCGGTCTCATGGCTCTGTGCAGAGGTCAGCTTTGGGCACCAGACATGCAGCAACCAGCACCAATTCGGGTGGTGCATACACACACATCCCTACTGCACCACACTCCCCGATTGTGTGCTCATTGTTCATCAGATTAGCATCACCTTGTTTCCAGGACGAAGTTTAGGACATGTGGCATGGTGAGACTTGGAAAGAGGAGGGTGAGGAAGCACTGGGAAAGAAAGGGAGATTCAGGTCTTCTCTTCCACTGGGGGAAATTGCATCCTGAGCATCACAGGTCTGCTGCATCTGAGGTTTAGATTGGAAAAATAGTTTCCCTGCCTTCCTCATTCCCACGGACGAAAACGAAGACAAGGAAATCTTAGCTTCAGGGCTAATCATTCTGACTTGTTCTCCACATAATGGCTCACCCCAAGACACATCTTTGGGAGCATGAGTTTGAGATGCAATGACCTCTCGAATTCCACATTTGAGCTACAGAAACCAATGGTGCCAGGACACAAAGGCAAGCATGAACTGTGTGTTCTTACATCAGGATCGATCAGTTTTTTTCAGCCTGGATGTTGGTCCCATCCCACAATTTAAATGTTTGAGATAGTGATAAACAACCAAAGCCACTATATCTGGTCATTTCGTCAGTTTTGTGCAACCTTATGAGACCAAAGCACGTCAGATTTCTGGACCACTGCAGGACGGGACAGGATGAATAACTGAATTCCAGTATCTTTCCATTTTTCCATAGTTACCATAAGGCTGTCTATGCTAGAGTCCTAAACAGGTCCTAAATTCTGTCATAGGTCAGCTGCTAAATTCTTTACCATTAACTAAAATAGTTGGTACAACAATAAGATTTAAAGTGAAAAAAACATTTAATACAAATATCCTCAGGTTGCATTGTTGTTACCCAGGTACAGTAACTGGGACTATTGTACTTATTTATAATGACTTCCCGAAGTCACCCCTGAGAGACACCCATCAGTATATGCCCAGTTTATCTTAAAGAAATGAATAGGGAGACCGAATATAAAACCTTGAATCAGAAATCAGCATTAGTTTTAAATCAGCACTGTTAGAAAAGCACCCAGTGGCCAGGAGGAAAGTGTTCCTCCTGACTCAGTGTGGTATATGTTCAGGAGGTGGACAATAGTTCACTGCATGACTCTCTAGTCAAGAACCGAGCACTCAGGCAGGATTTCCACTCCCATACTGTGTGAGCTCCACTACATGAGAAGAGGCAATACGGGCACATCAAACATTTTGGTCAAAATGATGAGGGAAGAATGTGGCAAAGCCTTTAAGTGGTTTATGTTTTGTTAAACATAAATTCATATTAAAAACTAATATCAGTACATACAATATTTTGTTCAAGATCCCTTTATACCACAGTTACTAGATGAGAACTCAATGTAGAAGATATGGGAAGGTCTTTACCCATTTTATATTGAACAGTGCAAATCCTTCCAGAAGAGAAAAGATTATATAAATTATTTTTTCCACTAGACAACTTTTGCTAGACATTATCTGGGCCTCTGAAAGACATTCAACATTTTGGAGAAAGTCAAATGGAAGCTGTGCCATCACCAAGGCCTCATGGCAACAAAAGAGAATCACACTCACAAATGCAACTGTTCTGTCCCTCCCCTCCCCCACCTTTCCCTTTCAGCTTCATGTACAGGGTGGTGCAGATCACAGCAAGTTTACCGCATTCCTTCATAACTCAATTCTCAGCATGGGAGCTTTCAGGACAAGGGCATGACTAGCCAAGTTTCTCTCTAGCCTCAAATTTGGCAGGTCAGAAGTAAATTTAGACCTTGCGGCTGGTGGATGAATAGAGACTCCCAGCCTAAAGATCCACTCTCAGCAAAGAGCCTAGCCCAGCAGGGCCAAGAGATGCCCAAGCTCTCTACAGTTAAGACAGAGAGCCTAAATTAGATAGCAGACACCAAAAGGATAGCTTAAAGAATTCTTCAGCCTCAACTTTCATGAGAATGAAGGCTGTAAGGACCATGGAGTGGAACACCAGGTCCAGGGGAGAGCATATGGGACTCTCAGGCTCAAAGCAGTGTCCATAGAAATAGGTGACACAGGGCATCTGGCTGACAGATCGAACTGATTTATGAAGATTCTCAGTGGCGGGGATCGCATAACTGCCAAAGCAAAGCTTCCTATGCAAAGGAGAAAGGGCAGGTAACCTGAGAGACATTTCTATTAAATGTTTCTTCACTTTAAATCTTACTTATTCTTCTACCAACTATTTTAGCTAACGTCAAATACCTAAAATAATAGCCCGGCTCCATTGCTCTCGGCACCTTGTGGAGACCTTGTGTCAAGAACAGCGGAGCACTACGGTCAGAAACTCACTTCCAGCAAGAGATTCAACCTGAGTACCTATTCCTATTATACAAGTCATATTCAGATAAGGATGACAAATATTGAAACTTTATTTTTCCTCTAAAATGTCAATTGAAAAAGAGAATTTCAAAAATATTGGAGAGTGGGACCTTAGGGATCTGCAGGAGATAGTGCTTTCTACATTATTTCTCCACTGGTGAGAACAATTCAGGCATCACAGCTCCAGGCATAGCCATGCAGTGAAGTCACTTACTAATCACTGCCAGTTTTCCCACATAGGTAACGTTCCTTTGGTTACAACTCAGTGCATTTGGGCCTTTCTACTCTTGTTCAGCTCAGAACTTACCCTTGCATTGTGGAGGTAAGAATAAACAAAAAGTGGCAGCCACCTTTCAAATCCCTACAATGAGATCCATCTCACACCAAATATCCAACCCCCTGCATCCACTACTGACAGGTAAATGAGGCCAAGACCCATGGGTATGTCCATTCCAATGGTGTCTGCTTAGTGAGAATACAGCACCATATCTACAAATGTGGGAAGACTGCAGAGTCCATAGGAGGGAAGGTTCTCCTAGGAATAGCAATGTCCAGCAGCCAGCACAGGGGAGCCCTACCCTCAGGTCGCCAGTCATCTTCCAGGCCAGGTTACCTCATGTGAGCAAAGCTTGGGATCTAGAGGACGAGGATTCCAGGAGATCAAGACCCCTGCTCCCTCAGCAATTTTGGGCCTGACGGTCTTCATCACTGGGAACACATGAGCTGAGTTTGAGTTACCAAGCATGTGCAGATCATGAACAGCTTCTTGTGGGCATCATCAATAAGAAATCAACTAGCAAGAGACAAAGGAATGATACACAAACTGCGAAGTGGATGTAAGGTTCACACAACTGGACTCACAGTCCCATCTGAACAGATCGTTAGTGCCCCAGGCATCTCCACCAGGACAAGACGAAAGTGAGAAAAATCAAAAATCTTGCTAGCCCTTGTCCTTCTGAGAGCTCATGGCTTCTCACTGGAACCAGGGGAACTGGAGAGACACTAAGACATGAAAGCATCTTCCCCAAGAGGGACTCAGACATAAGGCTTCAGAACATGTATCCCTGGGTCTTACTCATTGATGTCCTGCTTGCTGCTAGGACTCCACCAACAAAAGTCACCACTGTCATATTTGGGCCCTTGAACTTGGGACTCCAAAATGGAGTTTCCTTGGTGTTTAAGTGATTTTTCTTTAAATGATCTGATGCTAACCTAAGGTTTATTGAAAACAAGATTTAATGTTTAATTGCTTATTCCATCTTGCATGTGTTTGTCAACCTTAGCAACGAATTTGATAACACATAATAGCCATTGTTTTTACATTAAAAATTGTTCTTTGACTTGTTCAATTTTCTTTTTTAAAGAGAAAAAAATAAAATTTCAAACAAAGTAACAATGGCTAATACATTGCATATTTTTATCCTTAAATTAGTTCTTCAGGGCATCCGGAGGAAGGTGAGCACTCTTCTTCCTTTTCCACCTGCTGCTATGTGAAGATGCAATTTTCATTCTTTCAGGGCACCATCTTGGAAATGCAGAGCAGCCTTCACCAGGTGCTTACATCTTTGTTTTGGACCTTGCATCCTCTAGTACATGAGGAGTACATTTCTATTTTTTATAAATTATCCCATTCATAAATATCTTGGCATAGTAGCATAAAATGGAATAAGACAAGTGATAATAATTATTAACTTTCTACTCTTGTTTTGAAATTCAGCACCACTTCTGGTTCACATTGCTGTGTTCCTGTCTTTGTTATTTTTGTTTTCCTCTTTCAAAGAAGAAAATCTGATGCTGAGATTTTTCCAAAAGCTGCTCAAATCAGACTCTAGGTGACCCACAGAGGCAAAGTGAGCCACACATGAGCCCATCTAGCAAGGACAGGGAGCCAAGGAGAATACAATGGGGATTTGAAGTTGGAGATACACGAGTGCATCTCTCCCAGAGAAAGTGCAGCCTGAACAGCTTCCCAAAGGTGGATTCACATGAACAGCGTGAGCTCCGAGTAGACAATGTATTTCGCATGATTTTAAACCAAAAGCACAAAATGTGGGACCCTTACAACACTCCCAAAGAACTATGAGCATGAAGCGGCTACTACTCAGCCCACCTGCTTCTCCTCACTCATAGCTTGCCAAACAAGCAGCGTGCAGAGCAATTCAGCAGAAAGAAGTTATAAACACAAGTGTGAAAATGAACAGGGGGCAAGAGATGAGGAGGAAAAGAAATAAGAGGGTCTGGGATAAAAGGAAAATGAAGAGCTGTGTTGCAAAGAAACCTGAGGGGAAATCTCTCCTAGACGCTGTGAAAAGCTCAGGTTAAATGAATGCCTCATAGCACAAGAGTCTTATTGCATTCATTGGAGTTTGTGACAGAAAAATCAATGGGCAAAAAAAAAAAATAAGTAAATGGCCAAGCAGAAGCAAAGGAAAAGATCAGAACTGCCTAACTTTCCCCAGTTCTCAATCCCAGAGAGCAGAGACCTGAACATGGTTACGCATCCCAGGCCTGGGATAGCAGTGACTGGGAATCAGTGACAATAATCCCTGTACCAGTCTTCTGGAACAGAAGGCCCAAGACGCGTCCACTGGCCCCTGAAGAAGACTCAAGATGTAGCCCAGTTAGGCAGTGCATGGAGGAGCACTTTCCTTATGAGAGGCAGAAGAGCAGCTTCTATTCTTATGCCCATAAGAAATGAGATAGCCTTCATCAGCCCCACTCAAGCATGAATGAGGAAGCTGAATTGCTGAAATTGTAACTCCATTAATGAGATTGGTCCGTAATGTCCAAACTAGAATTCAGACTGTTCTCTACTTCAGAATGTATGCGCTCCCTGTAGTAACCTGCAGAGTGCTCGAGGTTCCAACAACTTTATACACTCTTGAAAAAATAACCAATAAATCTTGTCATCTTCAAAGTACTCAGTATAAGGTATGGGCAAAAAAGAAAATTCACTAATCAATGTTAGCATCAAATTTTCAGTGAATGAAGACACTAACAGCATAGCTAACTTCCGGTTTTCTCCTTTCCTTTCCTTCCAGTCTGTTCCAACATTTATTGTACATATCAGACCTTACTCTTTCCATTTCTCACACCAGGGAGACAATGTTTACATATGTGAGTCCAATTTCACTTAAGAGTATTGGTCTCAAGTTGGATCCACATTGATCATTCGAGAGAGGCATAGTGAACCACAGAGATTCCATCCACAGAAGGGCTATCATCAAGAAATCAACCAATAATAAGTGCTGGTGAACTGTGGGAAAAGAAACCCTTCTTTGTTGGGAGAGTAAACTGGTACCACCTCTATAAAAATTAGTATGGAGAGTCCTCAAAAAGCTAGGATTAAAGATCTCATTTGACCCAGTTTATTGCTGATTTCTGGGTATCTGCTCAGAAGAGTGAAAAAACACCCCAGTGATATATGCACACATATTTATAGCAGCCCAATTTATAATAGCTAAATATTGGAAACATGCCCATCATCCAAGGGATGAATAGAAAAGATGTGGTCTCTGTATCTACTTAGTGATAAAGATCGTTGTGTTTATACAACCTTGTAATGGAATTTTATTGAAATCGCTTCCTCATAACATCTACCCCCAAACACCTGATTGCTGCAGTTCTTTGTGTTTTTATTGAAAAGAAAACCTGGCAGCCTGGTACCACAGGGCACTTATAAAAGGCACTTGTATTTTTCTTCAAATATTCCTCATAGAACATAATGGAAGTCCTACAGATACAAAATGTGAAGGGAAAAAACACAACTATTAAAGAGTCCCAACACAGGTTTGCATCACACTGCAACATTCCCAGCCTCACACCACGAAATTTCACCCATCACCACCAAAGTCCCAGGGCCTTAATACAGCACCAAAGTCTTTCAATAGGAAGATTTGTCACCTCTCACAGCTGCATAATTAAGGCCAGGACTCAGTCAGCAAACTCAGCAGAAATCCTATTCAGACAAGACTTAATAGAAATGAGAGTCAGGGCAAAAAGAGCACTCGAGGGCAGAACCCAGTTCTGCCACTCTTGCAGGGCTGGTGGTGAGGAATGAATGCATTCCTCCCATTTCCCAGGCTCAATGTCATATACAGACAGGGTATCTTTCCTAAACTATATACATAGGGTTCCTCAACATCACTCATGCTCCAGACTATCAATGGAAACCCTTTCATGCATCCTGGCAAATAGTGAAGACATTTTTTTTCTCTATCAACAAAGGAACACAGTGGTCAACAGATTTGGAGCATCTGTACGACAATAGATATCCTTTTCCAAAAAAGTACAATAAAAAACCCTGTATTTGTTTTGGTAATTCATGTACATTTCAGGAAAGTTTCCAATTCCATGTATTTTTATATATGAGAAAATGTTTGACATCATTGGACACTCAAGAGATGCAAATTAAAGTGCTGAAATTCCATCTCACCCCAGAAAAAAAAAATGGCTTTCAATAAATCAACCAGGAACAAATTCTGGTTGGGCTGTGGGGAAAGAGGAACCCTTTTGGAGTGCAGACTGGTGCAACCACTCTGGTAATCAGGATAGAGATTCCATAAAAGACAGGATTAGAGTCCTATTCAACCTAGCTGTTCCCCTTCTTGGTGTCTTCCCAGAAGAATTGCAAACACCACCGTGTTATGTGTACATTCATGTTTATAGCAGTTCAATTTGTAAAAGATGAATCTTAGGGGGGAAAAAAACTACCCATCCACCAAGAAATGTATAAAAACAGATGTAGATGTGGTTTTCTTGTACAATGGAGTACTACTCAGCCAAAAAGGATAAACCTGAGATACTTGGAGGTGGATGGATGCGACTGGACATCAAACTCATAAGTGAAATCAGACTCATGGGTAAACACAATATCCCTATAGTGAAAAGAGAGTAAGAAACAAAATGTACAATAGATATTGTGAAATGGGAAGAAACTCTCCATTCAAAAAGAAATATGGGAAAAGGGAAGAAAATTAGGTAGACATATAGCTTGTACAGAGAGAAACAAGATATTTATACCAATTTATTAGAAACACAGTTCTGTGTTATTGTTTTAACCAGTTTTCATGCTTATCTTGTACTGAGTAATTGCTTTATAGACAAATATTGTTTGTCTATTGAAGTGTTTCTCTTAAACATAGGAAACACTGAAACACTTAAAAGACATTTGTTTTCTCAAATACCTGGCCAGTGTTTGGGTCTCACCTAAATAGCATACAGTAAAGCAAGCCTTGTTAATAACTTCACTTAAACTATAGATTTGATATATAGACATATTGGTTTTTGTGGCATAGTGAAGCTGCTACTTCCTAAGTGGGTAGAGATGTGTGCTTATGCATCAGAATATTTGTATAAGGATAAAACTGATGGCAAGTGATGCAAGGATAGGGTATGTAGCACAAAAAATGCTAGCTATGAAAAGTTATTTGATGTGGTCATGCCCATTTAACAGGAAAGTCATTGTCTAGGAATCTTCACGAGTACACACAAAAGCAAAAGCAAAAGCAAGGATGTGCCCGTGGCCTTTTGTCTTCTCCCCCTTACATGGACACCCAGCATCCCTTAGTGACACGAAGGTCATGCAGAAATGTGAATCTTTATCTCATGTGTTTCCACAGTCTCCTGGAATGTGAGCCCACTGACCATTTGAGGATAAGACATCTTAGGATTCCCAGTTATTCTCCACTGACTTTGCACATCAGTGTATGAATCCTATTAGAACTCTAGAGGCTGTTAGTTTGGTTTTGCTGTTGAATGGCTTTGCTAAGTCTCAAGTGTGAAACATAGACATCAAGTGACCCCCAGTCATGACAGGTCAGCCTTTCTTCCAGCAAAGGAAAAGCAAACCAAGGAGGATCACTTCCTGAACATTCATAAACAAGCATCTCTGAGACAATGACCCCGTGGCAAGTCAACATCCTTTAAGGAATGAAGACATTCCCCAACTTCAGCAGAGCTCCTTTCCTATTCTTCCAGTGGGCTTACACCAGGACTGCTGCACACACTGGAATACAGCCAGGAGCCCCACCTTATCTTTGGTGCATAGCCTTGAATATCCGTGCCCTCAGTTGAGGGTAGTCTTTTTCTATTTCAATGCCTATGGAACCCAGATTTGAAATCCTTTCTGGAGCCAGAGGACTAGAGGAAAACTATACAGGTTCAGCTGCAGCATCCGTAGCTTCAAGTCAAAACCTGGAGAACCTAGCAGATGTAGTTCCTTCTCCCTGAAAGAGAGCTTTTCCATTTGCCACAAGTCATCGCCCCAGATATTGTCTCTTGAAATATCCTCCCTAAAGATAATGAAAGCACCACTTGAATGGTCAAGGATAACTGACTTAGCCATCCTACAGAGTCAAAATCCATACATATGGTGATGATTGCTGCTGCCAGGACAGAAGTACCTGACATACTTGAGACATGTCAAAAGTTTGGAAGAAAAGTTTATTTTAGCTCAGTTCCAGATTTCAGTCCATCATCTGCTGGACCTAAAGCAGAAATATGTCATAAAGGTGTGATGGAACAAGGCCACTCACTCCATAATTCATGAAATAGACCAAGGAAGAGCTAGAGGAAAGGCCTGAGGGTGAGAACACACCCACCCTTCCACGTCATGGCTTATGAGGGACCCAGCTTCAGACAGACAACATCTCTGAGCATTGCATTCACCAATAGCTCAATGAATCAATTCACTGATAACTAGACATCAAGTAAAGCATCTCTCCTGGGGATATTGAACCTCTTAACCTATGTATTACCCACAAAAATGGAGACGAGCCTTTTCTAAACGTTGAGCTTGGCCAGAACTTTAAATTACTACATAATCTGTGACTAACACTTCTCACCAAGAAACAATTGCCTTCCTAAAATCCATCTCTGAATATATGGGCCTTCATGGAGACAATTTTCCTACCAAATTACTCAGCTCTTGCTTAAATCTAAGTTGTCACCTGTGGCAGAGTTTCTGATTTTGATAAGGTACCTCAAAGTTTTCAATTTTGTAAATTTGTTATACATTTGCAGTATGATTGACTTAAACTGTGGCACAGTAGTTGCCAGGTATCCTTGGTTAAACATTCAGATTACTCCAAACGTGAGGAGAAGCTGCAAGGTTGCTTGTTACCTCAGAAAGCAATGATATAACAAGGAAGAGCTTTCAGTCAATATGGCAAGATCCTACCCAGGTGTCCCCAAATAAAGGGAAAGAGCCCAGGGAAAATTCTAGCATTCCCAGTGCCCTTCTGTTTGGTTGCTCGTGTGGAGCTCTATTCTTCTGGCCTCATGGGTGCACTCTGGGTCAAAGCCCACAAGAAATACATGCCTGCAAGGATGGGCACAGAGCAGCACAAAGGGACTATGTAGTGTTGTGAGAACACCCCTATCTTGAATCAAAGCTCTAGAGACAGTGACACACTCCATTCTATCCTCCACCTTGGAGGACATGGTCTCCAAGTTTTCAAAAGAGATCAATGGCCCTGAAGGCTGTAAGAGTCAGAAGTCGTATGCTTCGTTACATGAACAGACAAAGGTTCATCTAGGACAAGCTTGCAGGTACACACTTCTGATTTAAGCACTGAAGCACCTGAGTCAGGAGGCGCATTGAAAGTTATAAAATAAGCTCTATTATAGCCTGAACTGCCTGAGGTTCATCACAAGAAGATCCCAAAGAACAAATGTATGCCCTCGAGCCAGTGTCGGAATGGCCCAGTGTCTGGACAGGAAGTTGACAGGAACTCACTCACATGTGAGGGTTGATACCAAGCAATAGGGAATGCAGAACCCAGAAGCAATATATCGATGACATCCTTGTTCTTCAGCCTGAGCCAAGCAAGGGACACCTAGCCTCACCCCATGTGGCCCTGTATTCAGGAAGATTCAGGAAGATTCAGAGGAGTTTTAAGAAGAATCTCCATCAATGTTACCCAGAATTAGAGGTGAGGGCATTGAGATATGCCCATAGGAAACTTTCAATCAGCACACAAATGAAATGATCAGTGTGAGATCTATATTCTTTGTTCATTGAAATGTAAAAAGCTTGGAGCAGGGAACTCAGGGTATCCATGTCCTCTTCTCTAATATCCTCTAATGCACACAGTATCCTCATTAAAAGACCTACTATGATGCCTATGTGACTGTAGGCCTCATTGTGTCCTAAGATAATAAAATGCAGAGTATAGGGTCATGTTAAGGTCATGAATGCCAGGGTTTAGGGGACTCCTACTGTTCTAACAGACTAGGACAGTCATGGAAAATGAGAACATAGGCACAACTGATCCGTCTATAGTGCTTTTTAGAATCAGGATATGAAAACAATTTCCTGCACAGGCACAGACTGTCATTCCAACATCTTCCAATGAAGCATAACATTTGGCATTGTAAGTGCCATACTTGAAGAGATCACCTGGGGTATATCCATCCATTATCCTACACATCATACACAAATGTAGGACATGAATCATTCCAAATGAAAAGGTTTCCCTCAGCCAAAAGGCAATCTCAGTACCCACAGGTCTAGGCTGGGCTTTGTTCTTAAAAGCAAGAGGCTGCCAACTTCTGAATGTCATGCTAGAATCAACTCTAGGTTAGAAGTCTGACATGAGTATGCTCTGCAATTGGATAGTTAGATACCTGCTACGTACTTTTTAGATAGGACCCTGGAATAAACGCTCGTCACCCTCACTGGATTCTTGCCAAGAAGTATTCAAATGGCACTGAATCAGAATGACTGGTGTACAGGGAGCCAGGTGAAAAGACAACTTACATTCAAGGTTAGCATGCACAGTTGAAAGAGCTTCAATGGATCATATTTAATGGGTATTAATTTTAGACAGAGGTAGAAGTGCTCAGGGGCAAGGGACGAAGGATGACCCTTAAAAATCAGATATGGTCTGTCTACACACATTCCTTAGATGAGAAAAACATCTTTGTTGCTCCATGCAACAGAGTTGGGATCCACAATTGCCTGGCAAGTGCAATGATCCAAGTTCAATCCCCAGTTCCAAAAAAAAAAAAAAAAAAAGCCTGGGATACATCTGACAAGATTTCATCATCTAGGGTTCAGTGAAAATAGTAGGATCACTTGTGGCGATCTTCATATTTAGGGTTTTATCTAAGAACATGCTCATTTCACCTACAACATGTCTGGCCTTCTGTCACAATCTTAGTCCTGGTCATGCTCAGGATACTATCCACGTTACTCCTTTTACCTTGACAGGACAACCATAAAGGCCTTAATGGTGACCATTACACACTTGCCCAGCAACCCAAAGCACTCAGTACTTATTCTTTGTCATCCTCCATGGAGGCTTGGACCCAGTTTCTGTGTTTCTTTTATTGAAGAATAGGAAAATCCAATTCCTGGAAGACTTTGGTTTCCCTTTTCTAACTTTGACAAGCAGTAAATATGACACCACAGTGCCAATACCCCTAAACTTGGTATCGAGAACCTTCTTCCCAAGAAGCTCCTTGATAACCTGCTTTAATCAAGCACTGAGGCATTTTTTTTTAAATAAACATACATTTGACAAAGAATGAGTATGGAATGCTTTGGGTTGCTGGGCAAGTGCGTGATGGTCGTTTGGTTATTCACCCTGTCAATATTCAGCTGTGATTGCTTCTCCAACACATCTGTGTAGTGTAGGGCTGTGCAGGATACACGTGGATAGACAGCCATTCATGGGATGGGTTAAGGCTAAGACAAGCATTCCAGCACAACTCTCAGGAGGCCCAGAACAGTGATAAAGAACTGAATGCCTGTCCCTAGCTCAAGCTATGGGGGAGGGATGACTTCTCCACTTACAGCTAATATCTGAAAGGTTTTCACAAGAGAACAAGATGTCTGAAGCAACGACCTCAGCTGTTCTTACCAAAACAAGTGAATTTGACACCAATCTCTGGATAAAAATGGTATAACATGGTGTGGACATGAGGTAGGAGTATTCAAACCGATGATCAGATACTTCTCTCAAGGGTAGAGTCTTCTCGAGTTACCCATTTGCAGGCCTTGCCTAAAAGTAAGTATGTTGTGTTAGGGTAAAAATCAGATTTCTAGATAAGCTAATCTGCAGAGTATAAAAAGCAGTGCCACCAACAGCATAATGACCGTTCTCAGGTAAGGTTACACCCATGTTCTTGACTGTCACTAAAGACATACCCTGCAAGGTCAGTCTAGGTCCCATCATCCATCAGATACAGTGTCCACTGACCAGAGTACTTTTCTCAGCCCAGAAGCCTTTCCCACTTTCTGGGTACAGGCATGCTCATACTACTACTGCTCTAAGCTGTGGAATAGGGGGAAACACCAATGGAAATAAAAACCCAAACCAAGACAGAAGGCCTACACATTCCTAGCAACAGTGAAGCTGGAAGTCCAGGGACATATGAGCAGGAGGAGAAGGCTGCTGTAGGATCTAGGGACCATTGTTTACAGCAAGTAGTACACTGCAGTGAGGATGGAGAAATCCTTGCTATTAGAATTTAAAGGCAATTGAAGTACTATCTAACGATGAATATGTGGGCAATATGTGGATTATGATTTCTCTGTAAGAAAGTTGCTATGCTTTGAGAGATGTTCAAGTACAATGTTCATTTATATAGCTTCTGTAATCAAACCCACAAGACCTTCCATGTTTAATATAGTGCCGTATCCCAGTGTACTTATAAGTTATTTGATTCCAGGCAGCTCAGTTAATGCCCCAGAAAGTATAAAGGTGTGATTATGGTTGTCTATGTCCAAGTAAATCCTACAGCACATGTTTATGGGGGAAGGGGGGGCTGCCTGATTCAGAGTAATGAAACAATAAGATCATGCAGAATAAACACCATCCACCTAGAAAGAACAGTGAGACTCTTACCTGCTGCAAATTCTCGTAGTTGAAATTTTCCATAATATTTCAAAAGCATAACAAGATTTGGTCGAAGGTCCCTAGAGCACCAGTTCCACCTTATTTTATCCCAATTTCCAAAGCTTGACACTTAAATCCTTTCTATGGTTCTAACATAAAAAAGTTTCACGGGTATTTCCAGAACTCCATATTGATATTGTATATGGGTATATTGCCCTATCTAGGATAGAGGTCTTTTGCCCTATAGGCTTGGTGCTAGGAAAGGACTTAGCAATCTGAAGTTAGCAGCCAAAACAAGACTGTACCAACACCAAGAAACTGATGGCAAACCAAAGGAGTCACAGCATGAACACTCAGCCTTGATCCATCTGACAAAGACTCAGTGGCAATGATAGGTGTCTTCCTGTTTAGTGGGAGCTGCAACCTGTGGGCTGCTGAGGCCAAGTAGGCCCCCACTGAACTAGCACATCGAGTCTAATGTCATGGTGAGGAAAAAAAAAATTGGGTCCAGTGATGCCAGAATAATGAGAATTCAGAGCTCTTCCTTCCCTCCTAAGAATGCCTACTGCTGCTACATCACTGCTCATTGGAGGCCCATGGGCGATAACGGTCAGAAATAGGGGTCTGGTGAGCTAGGTTTCCATATGTTCTTCCTCCTTCACAGTGCTTGGTTTCCTATTTCTGGAGTCCCTAACTCTCTATCCAAATCAGCCTCCCTAGGCTTAGATAATGCAGCTTCTCCTTCAGCAATATCAACATGGAAATGACAATCACCTTCCTTTCCCGATAGGTAGTCAGGAATCAAGCAGAGAGTCATGAGAGAGGTCAGAGGCAGGTAAGCAAGCAGTCCAGTCTTTCATGCTTCACATAAGAATGTGCAGATATTGAGACCACTTGCACAGCAGACAGCTTTGCTTGGCCTAAAAAATGCTCATTGCCATCCCTTCCTGTGACACCTTGGGGCTTATCTATGAAGCCAGAAGAACACAAGGAAAGAGGAGGAGCCAAACAATCAAATGAACAACCACCTGTTCTGGGACAAAAGTCTAGGACATAGCAGGTCCTCCTGAAATGTTCACATCCATCACCCACATGACTTTGGCTCAGCATCACCCTAGGGGTCAGGGGTAGGGCTTGAACTTTCTCTGCATAGAATCAAATACTCAGTTGACAAAAGGGCTGCAAACAGGCAAAAGTGCAGGGCTATTTTTGACCTCACATATCCAACTGTACAGAAATGGGAGAGAAGACAAAAGCCAATTCAATAAAGACAGAACACTCCTCCTTTGGCCATTAGGTTTCACAGGCTTTTGCCTGTCCAGTTATGAATTCCCAGTGCAAGGACCAGTCTAGTGGCTCAATGGGTTTCTTTCCTAGTTTCTCACCAGTATGATACTCTTCTGATTATCTGAGAGCATACAGGACTAGGCTCACAAATAGCTGCTATCTGCAAGGGTGACATCAACAGAATTCAGTGAAGAGACATTGGCTACATAAAAACCTTGGATGTGTTCAGACTATTCCAAGCTCCTTGAAAAGTTCAAGAACGCAACAGTCCAAGAAGTCAAAGGAACCTGAAAAAGCAGACTTTCACCAACTCACTGTTGTCTGACCCATGCCTGAAACAGATCCAAGAAAAGGCCAGAGTTCCTAAGGTACATAATTTAAGATTAAAGATACTTGTGACCTCAAGGTAAGTGGTTTGCTTTCCATCTTAGAAAGCCTTGTCTATGAGGACAAGCACCAGGTAAGAGTCATTGTATCAATGAGGCCAGCTCATAGCCCTTGACCTACTCAGTCAAGCTTGAGAAGTTTGACCTGAGTTTTAGACACTCCTTTAGTGGCCAGTTTAAAGAAGGCTCAGGGTCATTCTTCTGTGGTTGACAACTCACTTGGTCCCGTAGGTTAAAAATAAGCCTTAGAAGAGAGTATAAACTAATGCTTATGTAGCATGAGATGGGAACCACCTTAGGAAACCAGTGTGAATGAAATCCCAGGTTCATCTATGGAGGTGGTAAAGGGAAGTTCTGATCATTTCCACAGATGCTTTCCTGTGATCACCATGATCATATTTTATATTCACTAACCCTTGACTAGAATCTCACCCTGTAAGTACAGCATCAGCCAAATTCCTTGTGAGGAGTACAACAACAATTTTGCACTTATAAACACCAGGTTACATACCCCTATTCAATATTATTGATAGCACTAAGTGAAACAGAACATTTCCAAAGACCTTAAACATTTATTCAACTGTAAGGACCCAACAGAGAGGAATCATTCCAATGGAAAAATCTCGTTTCATCAATCACTAATCTCAGTGGCTCTAGGCTCAGATTAGTCTAGATTACAAATTCTATCAACTTCTCCACTAAACTCATGGAAATTTCAAAGAGCACAGACAGGAGGCCCCACCTAGATCTTTATGTCCCATCTTCAAGACATGTGGTCTAAATGCTTGGGGATACTCAAGGTAAAGGCCTTGCTAGAAGTCCTGGGTCCTGTCCTTTTCCAGAATTTTGCTCATATGAGGAAAAGTGGTGCCCGAGAGAGGAAATGGAGAGTCCCATATAGGGAATAGGTACAGGCCAAAAAATAAATTCATTAAAGAACTCTCATCAGGACTGGATAACCAGAGACTTCTCTCATGGCCAAGAAGTGTGTGGGGATTGGGGGATATGGAGTCCATAGGACCCTGGAGGGTCTGATCAGACTCTCAGCCATTGACTCATCCAGCAACAAAGATGTGACCAAAGCCAGATCCCCACGGCATATACTGCTCCAAACTTTATGGAACATCTTACGCAGTCTCAGAACTAAGCTCAGGTACACAGGGCTTTTCTAGGAAAAGCTTTTATGAGGTGCGACTGGGACTAATGTCAACTTCAACTCACTTCTAGAAAAATACTAGAGGAGCTAAGTGCCTTTCACTTCACTGAAATGTTCCAACCCAGCTCGTGATATCTGCCTAGTGCATCTACTGGGTCTATTTTTCTCACTTCATATTGGCAGAATAAGGGCATTCGGTGGTGACAGATACCATGCTGAACCAGGAGCTAGGGGCATCAGTTTCTGATGCTTTTCTGCTCTTTGTGATCTTCTTCACCCTCCATAGTTGAGAGGGGAAATCCCATTGTTTCCCCCTTCTTTAATCCAGTAATAATGTATCGTCAAAAGCATGAGTTGGCTAAGCCACCAAGAGAAACTCAGAAGACACATATTTAACCTTCCTCTACCCAGTATCTAGTGTTCTAATTCCAGAAAGTCCCTTATAAGCCAGTCCTTATCAGTCATATGGGACTTTCAAATGAAGCTACCTTTTGGCCCATGCCTATTACTCACATTGAACAGATTTAATGGTAGTTGTATAAGTCTCTCTTCCAAAGAGCAATATCCCAAATATTCAGAGTCTAGGAGCAATTACTCAAGGAGAACTTTAAGAATGTGCAGTTTGTCACAGTCTTTACCACTAGAGCTCAGGGGGAGTGTTACTCAGAAGGGTACTGCTCATCACCTTGAGAAAGCAGACAGCTATTGCAGCATCCTTGGCTACATTCAATATTCCCCGAGCTTGTAATTCAACAAAACTTGGGCAGAGATGGTGCATGCTGTTTTGCAGGCAAATCTAGAGAATCACAGGAAGGACATCACCATCTGAAATTTAATTGTCAAGTACCAGATTTCAAGATTTTGGCACAATGAGACTTTTGTGTCCTGCATGTAGCTTCCTCACCATGAAAGAGGAGTCCCAATGTCCCATGCTCCCAGGTTAGAAGGTCAACTGGCACATGTGCTGAGAGATTTTATGTTTGTAGATTTGGAGAAAGAACATGGGAAAAATGATGACATCTTGGTGATGTCTGGGGCAAGTTCACATCTACTAAGTCTATGCCTCAAGCTTACAAAGTTGATGCCGTGCCATCGGGTCACACAGAGTAAGGCTTTTCTGCATTGCAGATTTCAAGTTTTTCTGCTGTGCTGGTCAAGGCCATAGTCAGCAAAGACACAGGTGGCAGTAAGAAAAGAAAATCCAGACATTGAAGTAGAAACACCCATCTTTTCCAGGACATAGAACTCCCATGGGTCCCTATGAAGAGTGTATAGCTAGACATACCAAATATCTTGGGTCATCCTTTTTTTGGGGGGTCATCCTTTATTGAAGCATAACCAGGGGAAAGATGGGACACCCTAATGTTTAAGGAACATGTTATCCAGTTGCAAAATGCATGGATCAGACGAGATTGGGCACGTTCAGGGTGGTATGAATTCAGTACTTATTGAAATAGTGGGGTGCCAGCGATAGATAAGTGTATCAGTTTTGTAAATGATGATCCAGAATTCACCAATTTATGGAAACAATATTTCTACAAGCTCTTGTTTGGAAAAGTTCTCTCAAGATTGCCTTTCACTATTAAAAAATTATGTTTTCTGTACTTATTGAAGTGAAAGTCACAACATAAAACATATTGCATTTTGTTTTTATTAAAATAAGTAAAAATAAATCTAAAAAAGCAAAAACTTGAGTTCCACCCAGATATAACTCTTCTAAGTGTCTTCCCCAAAAAGTTAAATATATTTTGTCATTGTGATACACATACCTCCATGTTTGTAGCCGCACAATTCAAAAAAGATTAATCTTGGAAACAATCTATATGTCCACCAACAGATGAATCTATGAAGAAAAGGTGGCCTATGTATAATTCAGCCACAAAGGATAAGTTCAAGTCATTTTTAGGAAAATGGATGCTCCTTGGGACCATAATGCTGAGGGAAATAAATCAGTCACAGAAGGTAAAAATCACACATGGTTCCTCTTCTATGAGAAACAAAGATAAATTTTAAGAGCAAAATAGAAGAGGATAAAGAGCAGAGACATAAAACTTACTCAGATGAGAAGGGAGGGAAAAGGGAAAGGCAGAGTGGAAATGAAAAGGACTCACACATGATGCATTTGTGTCCTCCACATTGTTTTCTTCTGCCCTGTCACTGCAATTTGTGTATTAACAAGAAAAGTCTCCTTAAAAAATTAAAATATGTAACACATGCATATTGGTTTTATAATGAACACCTACTAATAAAAGAAAAAAGAAAAGTCTCCAGAAAGGCTTACTTCCATGGTTAAATGACATTAAAATATTTCTGAATTAGATCCTAAGTAAAAAAAAAAATGCACGGATCATATTTGGATCCACATCTGAGTAGTCACTAGGGAAAAATATTGAAGTTTGACTCCTTTTGTGTTACTTTGATACCAAGGAAGTGTGATGGTTGTCTATAAAGGTGTTGTGTGATCAGGAGGTGATTAGCACATGCATACATGCACATGCACACACACACACACCACACACCCCTCACTTAAATTCTACTAGCCACTTCAAATATTGAGGGGGAAAACGAGTGAAAACATAAATCATGGTTCCTAAACATGGTCTTGAATAGAGCTACTATGCTCTTGTTTTCTGAAAAGCTTCAAGTTTCCTATAAAACATTAAAATCAAAACCCAGGGCTCTCCAAGTGAAACACCAAATGCACACTAAATATGGCCCCAGCTTTGCACACACTGCAAAGCTGAAATATTTTTATGGTCCTGACTCAGAATTTATGCTATTTAAGGAAAGGTGAGTCTCTCACATGTGTTATTACACACTTGACCTACACAAATGTGTTCCCCTCCACAGAACTGAACCCTCTTTGCTATCTGCTACTTTGAACATGTTTGTTTTCCTTAGTGTCTTGAATTCATAGCAATGGGTCTCCATTAACAAAGGTTGGGAAAGATAAACCAAGGATACTCCAACACTTAGCATCCACTCTTATAGAAAAGACAGGCAATGACAAGGATCCCCATGCTCACCAGAAGGGGAAATCTAGCAAAAGGTCAGTGCTGGTGCCAGAAAAGGGCCTGTTCTGGTATAAGTGACTGCCACAAAGTCTGCACACAGACTCTAGAATCATAGTGAAAGAGACATATTCAGGGAACAATGAGCCCAAAGGGATGCTTAAGAAAATGCAGATCTGGGAATGCCACCCAGAAGCATGAGCTTCCAAGTCCAGGTGCTGTGTCATTCCTTGAGCTGACTCAACTTATGGAAGTGGACTGGGGCTTGATCATACAAACTGGGAATCAATACCTTAGACTAACACTGGCATCCTGGGAAGACGCACTTTTGACCTCTGAGCACAGGGAGGGTGTGCCTTAAATTCAGCTGCATCCCAGCTTTCATGAGGGGGACAATGCTGTATTTTCTCTAGTAATGTGAGTTAACAGAAATTGAGAAAGAAGTAAAAGAAGCTTCTTCATAAAACTAGACTATGGATTCACATATCTTCACATGGTCCTTCTCTGGCCAGCTTGATAAAGCTCATTGCTTATGCTTCTTGAGCTTTTACATACAAACAGAGCTTGAAGGAGAAGCCATAAGTGCATACAATCACAGTATAACCTGAACTTCTGGCCTAAAACCACAGTCAGTTGATTTTGTGCCTCCCATCAGGAAAGAATTCTCACTGATCAAGTCCTTCTGAGCCAGGCATTGTTCCTCTTGGAGCCACTTATATACCTGCTCATAATGTCTCCCAAGCGATCAGAGGCTGTGATGGAACTTTATCTTTTGGTGAATGGAAATATCCCATGGGCCACAAGCATCATTACTTGCTCTTTAGGGATACCATTACCAAGCCCAGGAAAACTCCAAAGGTGCTTGTGAGAAAATCCTGGAGACAAGGGAGGCAGTTTGCTCTCAAGTCAGGAAGTCCTGTGCATACCCAGCTGGGAGTCATTCCAAATCAATCATGCAGCCTACCTGTACTCCCACATTAGAATTATCTTCAATGGAATTCATTGCATCCCCTGGAAATGTAAGGAATTAATTCATGGAAATGACATTGCTGGTATCTCATGTCATTCTTATCTGGAGACCCAAGCTTCTTGTGTGCTCCAGCCTTCCTGGCTCATGCTAGGAAGCTCTTTGTACCAATCTCTCAGAAACGTTCATGAGTCTCTCAAGATGCTTCTTGAGTAGTAGTGTTTTGCCATGTTAAAAGCTAAGTGGTGCATAAAACCAAGAAGGCTCAAATTTCATCCCTTACAGGCATTTAAGCCTTTGAATCCTTCAAGTTACTTTCAAGGAAAAGCCTGTCCTAGCCCATGTCCCAAAGAAGCTTCAAGGTGAGCATGTAAAGGAAGCAGGAAATACAGCTGCAGGTATGCTTCCATGTGCTTAAGTCACTCAAGGTACTATCAGATTTATGTCTTTTTTTAAGCAGATGTGTTTACTGTAATTCTGAAATACATAGCATGAGATTAATAATGAATTGCACATTTAAATTATTACAAAGTTAAATGAATATAACTATAATAATTGTCCAAAATAAAAGATTTGTGTCTGATGGCTGAGAGTAGCAGAGCTAAAACTGTGTGCCGATGACACTAACAAGTCAAAATACACTTGTAGGTGAGTCCAAGTACCTTTGTTTTTTCCCAGGTACGTTTGGAAATTTCATACTAAACTCAAACTTTGATCTTTGCATAGGAGCACCTGATTCAAGAATAGCATCATGGTTCTAGATTAGGGGAAAAATTTCCAGTCCTACTGCAGCTATGAGAGAAAAATCAGATCTCCAGGTGGACTAGAGAATCCACACCCTGGGGCACACACAGTGATAACTTCGCTGGACATCTTCCATCTTAAAGTCTACATGACTCTTCAGGAATGCTGTTGGGCAGGAATCCAATTACTTCTAGTTAACAAGAAATGGTTTCATGCCAGTCTGCCATGGTAACTATGATTCCCCAGAAAAATCACAGCAGCAATTACATAGCAGAGAAAATTCTTGACTTTTCGTTAGGAGCAATTAATTATAATGCAGCCACATAGGTGGCACACAGGAGCTATTAGTACCCACAGTTCCATGTGTTTTGAAGTTTGTTCAAAAGCATAATTGCTGGAGCAATGAACTACACCATGCTCATTTAGTCTTTCAAATGTCACTTTCCCTGAAAGGAGCTCACACAATTTAGATAAGCTAACTACAGGCTGAAAGCTAGGTCCAAAAAGAGCATGGGTAATGTACCCTGTAATAATGTTCATGAGGAATATTGGGGAACAAAATAACAACCAGCTTGAGGAAACTTCTTGACAAATATTAAAACCACCGAAGGTGATCAGGACGATCACAGTCTACCATGATATTCCAGTTGAAGATGGAGAAATCTCCAGGAATTTTTATGTATACCCCAAGTGTTAGAGGTGTTACCACCTTGAAGGAGAGTTCATCTGAAGCACTTTGGTGGAGCATTGGGCAAATCATTTAAGGAATCCAATGTTTAAGATATTCAATCCTTCGCAGAGTTCAGTTACAAAGGATAGGAGGTGTCTTTCCAGTTCAAGGAAGCCTCACCTTTGCAACAGTGACATCCCTGTCACATGCCTCTAACACATGCTGCCATCAGTATGCACGAGCTACATGGGTTTTGCCAGGGTCTTGAGCTTGAATGTGGTCAGGTGAAACCAGTGACTTGGAATACAGGCTATCTTATCTTGGTCCTACCCTTTGTCTAGGAGACACGCTTGGGGGAAACTAAGATGCCACGAGATTTCAGACACTGCCTTTCTCTGCCTGTTTTGTCAGGTCCACGTGCTACAGTATTGTTAGGGGACATGCTTCTCTGTGAAGTTGACTATGACCCCCAAAGCTAAATACATGGTGCCCCCACTGGACTATCCAAGTGCTTCTTCAATGAAAAAGCCAGGGTAAAGCTGGAGTTTCTTCCAGGAAGCTAAGAGGCTCAAGTGCCTTGTGCTGCTGCTTCAGCATGCTGGTACAGCATAAGCCCAATAATGCCCTAAGCAGATGACATTTCTGGTAAGCAGAAGCATGGAGTATGTACAGGCTGCTGCTGGGACCGCATCTCTTCTCAAAGTACTTTCTTGTCGAGCAGAGTCAAAATCACCTTTACCATGGCAATAGGTATTTAAATCTTCTGGTCTTCAAAGCAAGCCATGGAGTACATTTTTCCAATTTCTTAAAATGTATGCAAATTTCTGAGGACACTGTTTCAGTGAATATACAGGCTCACCATCCTATGACCTTGTCAAGAATAGTCTTGAAACCTAGTTGAACCAAAAGTGTCTAACCCAGGGCACTTAAAACAAGGTCTCATTCTGTATTGGTATAAACAGTACGGTTAGGATAGATAAGTAGTGCTTTGGCATAGTTCTATGAGAATATATGCACTAGTGATGTTTGGACAGCATATCCTGTCTGCTTGTGCTATGGATAACCACTAGGAGGATAACAGTGTAAAAACTATTAGTTATTGAAACTGTACTATAATTCAGCTTTGGAAAAAAAAGATATGCAGCTACATTCTCTTAATTCATTGATCAGAGGCATCTGCTCTAATAGTATCTGTGCATGGACTATCATGTATGCACCTTGTGCAACAGACGGCCAATAGGAAAACAATGTGCAATGTACATAAATTGTTGAATCTGCCTTACTGATTAGATTTAGACCTCTATCATTGCTACTTGCTCTTCACTTTAAAAAAAAAAAGAAAGAAAGAAAACAAGATCTCACACATCTACAGGTTGAGGTATCTTATTGCGAGGTGGATACGAAGGACAGAAACTAGTCAGCTATTGGTGTTTCCAAATTGACGCTTTCTCTCGTTCTGGGATATTTAAGTTTCTTTGCTGTTGCCTGACTAGGACCGACAAACTCGAGTATGCTTTCCCATCTTAGTAGGCCTGAAGTGAAGTTTTTGCATGATATTGTCATGGCATAAATTTCTAGGCATGGCAGAAAGAACTTGGTGCCACCCAACTGAAGAGCTTGTGTGGTGGACCTTTAGTAGGCTGTGCCTTCATACTACCCAGGCATTTGGAGATCACTCCCATGCATAAAGAAATCATTTTTTTGTCCAAAGATGAATATGGAAAAGGTAAGTTGGCATCAGCCCCCAAGTTAAGCCACTTTGGCAACTATAGTAATAAAAGCAGAAGAGGCAGTGTTGACACATCTGTGGCTATAGCTGACAGGGCCTATACTACTTCAAGGGCTGGTACTTACATGCATTATATAATTCCCTCAACCACCCCTGCAATGCCATCTTGGGACAAGGATAGAAGCCCAGCCGTGTGGAAAACTCAGCTGAGTTTCTGTCCAAGACCAACTGAAGACAGTTAAGACAGCCTGAGCACTGAGGAAAACTTTCAAGTACCACTAAGATGAGTCGCACTATGGCAGAAGAGCTGCTTCTCTACGAACCAGAACATGATGTTTTTCTCAAACCATTTTCTTAGCCAAACAGTGAATTGGACTACAACATGACAGGGATTCCCAAATGGGCCAACCCCAAATGGGTTTTTATCTGCATATTACCTCACTGCAAGTGCATGTAGAGTCCGTTATACCCCTCCACATATGGCCATTTTCCAAGCAGCACCCCAATGTGGGAAACAAAACTAGCAATGTAGAAGCCATGACAGAAAGGTCACTTCATCTCTTCTGTTCTTTTGAAATGGATCAAGATGCAACTTTGGGAAACCAGACCTATCATAGGGTAACATTTCTAAAGTACCATCCAGTGGAGAAATGGAAATGGTCCAGGGAATTTCTCAGTCAGTCTGGGCACCGTGGTTGACCAGAAGTTACCTCCACAGAGGTAGCATTGGGTGGATGCACAGCACTATGGCTGAAGAAAGTTTGGGGGTTGCTGGTCACTGGTATTATGAGCACAGCCTCTCTGATGTGATCTGGTCCAACTTCTTTCAGCAGAGTGACATCCTTATACATCCTATGTACCCTACATACTGAACTACTGGCCATAGCAAGTCATGTTTTAAGATATGAACATGAGACCTGTAGTGTGTGTTTGCTCCTCTCCCATCCTAACCCTACTTGTGCTGCAATGTATGCCCCTCCAACTCTGCTACACTGTCTTGGTTTGGGACACTGCCATTGGGGTCAGCTGTTTCTTGGAGCTATGAGAGGAAGCCTGAAGATGACACACACTGCTCCCGTCTTTGGAATCTCCTCAGCCATCAGCTTTTGTTTCCACACCTTCAGTCTAAAGCCAAGGCAGTTCTAGTTATAAGACACCACCACACAGCAGGAAGCAGAGTTGCAACCACTATCAGGCAGCAGGTCGGGTCATTCAGTCTTCTGGTTGACACACCTGTTTCCGTCCCAGAAAGCCCTCAGGAATTTAGAGCCTGGGAGATAAAGACCACTTTTATTTCAGGCCATAACCATCCATGGATGGAGCTAGGACTAGATTGTGCATTTATCATTATGATCTATACCCAGTCATGATAGGGTTTGACCTCACCTTATTCTAGTTTTAAGAAAAAAAAAATACTCCAAATTCAAAGAAAAGCCAGCAAGACTGCTCACTTTTAGAAATCAACCACAAGTCACTAATGCATGGAGAAAAAAAAAATCACATGTCTTTCTGGCTTAGGATCACAGACTTTCCATGTGTTACGCAACATAGAAAGTGGCAGTATTTGATATCAACCACGAGCAATACATCACATCTCCATAAGGCATCTAGAGAGACACACAGTGGGCGATTTTCAACCAGGAAACCAAGCCACACCATGCCGCCTGGGAAGCAGCAGTGTAGCGGTTGATATGCTGTGTCAACATGAGAGGTTAAAATTAAGCTTAACTAAATCTGCTCAGTAATTCCACACCCTAGGGTATGAAGACCCCTCTCTGGAGTGACTAGGCACTGAAAGGATATAAAAGGAAACTGAGGAAGGATCAAGAGTGCCAACTTCCTCAGGGGAACTCCAGCCATAGAAGGGAGAGGTTTGCAAGAATCCACAGCTGCATCTCCTCCCTTTGCTCTTTTTCGCCGCCGTGAACTGCGGTCCTCTGCCATGCGCCACCATGCCTTGGAGCCACTAGAGTGGAAACCTCCACAAACTGAGGCAAGTAAAACTTTTCCTCCTTAGTTTTGACCATTTTTGTCCCAGCAATAAGAGAAAGGTAGCTGAGCTAAGCAGTGTATCATTCCTGAGGGCTGTCTTAGCAAGACTTGTGTCCATCTCACTCCTGCATAGTTCACGTTGCATGTAAGAATCAACCAACACCACCAAGACTTGCTGGAATAATCCCAGTTTTATGCAAGTAACTTTTGCTGAACAATGTGACAGGTAGGAAAAAAGGTGACTAGATTCAGTCACTTGGCAAGAAGTGAGTGGAACTTGAGGGAGAAATCTTGACTTCACCAAAATCAAGAAGTTCATACTCATATAATAAGAATTGTCAAAGTAGAAAGGGGTAGAAAAGGCACAGAGTGAACCATTATATGACTGATCTGTAAATTTCTTCATTTTTATTTTAGACAATTATATTCACTTGTTTATAAATAATTTATAATGTGCAATCTATCAATCTCATGTTATGTATACATTTCAGAAATATTTCTCTAAAATTTACTGTCTGCACCTCATATCTTTCACATCTCAATGTTTATGTACAATTTTAATATGCTGTATAATTATTTAATAAATTTAATGAGAAAAATCAAAATAAACCCAAGAAAATATTGACTTTAGCAGACCCCATGCTTGCCAGTTGACAGATTGTAATGTGCCAGCTGGATCCTCTTATACACTTCATTCTGACCACTTCACTTACTGGAAAAAATCTTTGAGCAGTCACTCTCTGAAACTGGGTTTCCTTTCGCTAGGAGATGGGACAGTTAACTCCTCTTCTGTTACTTCCACTTCCCTAACATAGCCCTGGATAATAAGCACCCCCCCTTCTGGGGCTATTCAACTTCAGGACCCATTGGTGGGTGAGCCAAGGCTTCCCCCAGTGGTTCACCATGTTTCACCTCCTGCCTGATCCTTTGTCCATCTTATTATCAACACATGGCAATTCTTAGAACAATCTGGATACTAGCTCTGGTCTGGGCTCTTGCATCTTAGAGAAGATGCTCAGATGGATGCCAAACACTCTTGACTCTATTGGCTGGTTCTGTACAGAGTGCCAGAGCAAAGAGTTTTGGCTCCTCTGCTATGTATATTCCAAATCACATGCTTATCAACTACCTTGGGACATTTCGCAAAACCAGAGGTGCCATGCAGGCAGAAGATGCATTACTTCTGTTTCATGGAACCAGCATCAGTGTACCCAGTTCTAGTTGGGGGTTGGGGGAGATTCCTACACAGCCTCAAGGTACAGCACAGCCTGTAGGTTTTACCAGAGTGCTTTGCCCACTGTAATACACTGGTCCTACTTTGCCAGAAGCTGTATTCTGTTCTCCAAAACAACTGCCAAAGCTGCTTAGCCCACCTGCGGGAGACTGGCATCCTCCTGTGCGTCAGCTTATGACTAGCATGTACATCTATCAGCACTGTTATGGGAATGTTTCAGCCACCCGTTTCAGATATTGGAAAGAGCAACAACCATGCTTGGGGTTCTTGGGGCTTTTGATGCTCTGCACGATGATGCGCCCTTAACTTGAAGGTCCGTTGTCTTCTGACATCTCTGCATTGAGCACAAATCCTGAGCACAGGACTTATAGCGTTGGATCATCCCTATCAAGTACATTGAGACATGGACAGTTTAGCTACAGGTGGAATGTGGCCCTGAGCATGTCGAGATGCATGCTGCAACTACAGCTGTCACAGCACACAGGCACGCAGCTCCTCAGTATTTTTCCTCATAAGGCAGGTGCTATACAGCCTTGTTAGGTGAAAAGCCCGGACAGAAACAGCACTGAGTACCACACTAAACATCAAATTCAGTGAAGTTTAGTGCCAAAGAAAGCTGCAAAAATCCAGGTCAACACAAGGGTGTTTGCAATGGCTCTTGCACCTCATGTCTCAAGGAGCTTTGGCTCAGTTGAGGGTCACTGTTTCATACAGTATTGCAGAGACCATGAGTCAGAAGACAGGGTCACACTGTCTTCCTGGGCTTGTTTACACTTTTTTTGTATCTAGCCTACCTGTGTGTTCTCTGGTTGATGTGAATGTCAAGAGCCATTTTCTCATTTCCAGCTTATCGCACAATGAAAAAGACAATCACTGCACCTGGATAAAAATCTGGAATCTGTCATTAAAATATAGGCAAGTCACTGGGCTCCAGTTTCTGTAGGGGAGGGGCATGAATGACTCAAGGTCAACTCAGCTCCTTCAGTGACCAAGAAGTGGTGTGAGATCAAGATCTGGCAGAAGCACACACAGTGCACCGAGATCTGCAGCATGTTTCAGGTTGTACGTGGTGAACTCGGGATGCACGCTGCTGACAGGCTGCTTATATTGTTGAGAGCTCTACAAAGGTTTGCTATTACAGACTGTGAGAACAGTCTGCCAGGTCTTTGGGAGCTTCAGGATTAAGGGTGCCATAAGTTTGTAGTATGCTTAGATTCCTAACCCCATCTGAGGTACAGACAAATACATGAACTCAGTCCTCTGAGATGTGCCGAGCCTAATTACCAAGATGCTATTATTTGAGTCTTTCCCATGGTGCCAGTTAACGTTTGGTGGCCTGAAATCTTTCCTAGGAAACATGACTGGAGCTCCACATACATGGAGGCCAGAGGCAAAGGTTGGTGCAGACCACGGAAAAGAAAGTCACCACTGAGTAGCATCTGATGCCAAGGTAGGGAGCTGATCCTCTGCAGCCCTGGAGCCTGAGGTAAGATGGGCTGTGCCCAGAAAGGCTAATGTTAAGATATTTCTCAGCCACAGCTCACCTCAGCAGCCAAAGTGCAACCTGGGGCCAAGAACTCTGTGATGGGTCTGCCTGTTTTATGCACATCCACAAGGAGTATGGCAGTCAGGAGGAACCCATACAGCCATGATTTCGAAGATAGATAGAAGCGCAGTCAGCAAAGCCAGAATATGTTCATCAGTCGCATACCAAGTTTGATCTGTGGCAACTAGACCTGCCGAGGGATATCTTCAGGAAGACCTTCTCCCACACAGTGATGCCTAGGCTTAGCTCATCACTGAATTCTCAGCATTGTGATATCCAGGGGACTTGGAGCCTCCTTGGAGTTTCCTTTCCTGTGACTTAGATCCACTTTTAGAATGATCTACCTTACACCTGGGGAAGATACCAGTAATATAGACAGATCTGATCCCAGGGTTCCCTCAGTGACAGCTGTCCAGCATGGCTCATGACACAGACCTTAGATCTGTAAAGTATCTTCTGGTTGTATATCTGGAATTTCAAATCAAGAATTCCCTCAGAATGGTTTTCTTACATAGAGTAGCAGTCTATGGAAAGGTTTGGTTTCTTCTGGATTTTCACAGCCATTACAAACGCAGCCAACTCTGGACAAGCCAGATCCACTCTATCAATGATATCCTGTGAACAGAACACATCAAGGCATGCTGAAAGCAGGTTCGGTCAACTTCCATCCTGCTCATGAGCTACCAAAACATGCACTAGAAAGTTAAGGGAGAGTCGTGTCTTTTATAGTACTGCAGCATCCAGAATGAGTCCTAAGCCCAAGTAAGCAGTGGATCACTCTTTTCACATGAGCCCAGAATTTTGAAAGTGTTGCTCCTTCCCAACCAGTATATTAAAAACCTGAAACAGCTCAGCAACTGCACCCTGTTCTTGGAGGAAGACAGATAATTAGTAGCACCCAACAGTTTGACAGAAACCATGGGCCTCTGCACAAAGGTGGGCACCACTACCTCTAACAGGAAAGAGAAACAGAGCAAATAGACACCAAGTTTGTGAGAGCTGCATAGAGGCTGCTGGGCAGGGACTCCCACCAATGCACTGGGACTCTGCCCAGAATAGGGAAAGAATGAGGTTAAGATGCACACACTGTGGTATCTAGGATCTATTCCACCCCACGCTCTGGTAATTATTCACTCTTCTAAGTAGAAGAAAGTTCCACCTCAGAGAGGAGAGCTCAAGTCAGTAAGCAGCCTCAGCTGCCAGTCATCACTGGAAAACCAAGAGGAACAGAATGCCATTCAACACTTTCCCCTCCCTGAAGGAAAAGCAGGGGATGCCAAGAGGCAGATATGGGAACCTGTGCCTGAGAGAGGCCACCATGTGGCAGGTCACATATCTGTCATGGTCTACAAAAAAACTATTTTTAAAGACAGATATGGAGAGTTATTTTCCAAGGTCAGGAAAAAGTCTCAGGTACCTGTATTTTCACTGCCAAAATAGATCTGAAGTGATAAGAAACCAAATGGAAGGAGAGTTCCAGAAGCCGAAACCTAGTTCAGTTCTCCCCCCAACTCTACAGCTAGGTAGTGAAGGCCTGGAGAGAGAATGCCCAGGAGACAGATATAGCTCATTAGCAGAGGTCCATGCATGACAATAGCTCCCAGTACCAGGCTGGGGAAGGATTCTCCCCAGCCACCCATCAGGAACCCAGCCCTGGGAACAAGGAGCAGGTGGGGAATTGGGCCTGTCCTTTCAGGTAATCCTCAGGGGTGCTTCCCAATCTTTGTACTTTCTGGATCCGATTGTGTGGCATTTCTGGCAAACTCAGTGTCTATTTGCCCTTCCTTATCACTTTAATCCTTCCTTTCTGCACTGATGCAGAACACTAGCCCCCTTTCTTTGGGACAGTGATTCCTCTGTGCCTGCCAAGCAGCAGGGAAGTGGACTTCTCTTAGAGGTTAGAAGCAGACCCTAGATATGGCCTTCTACCCAGCACCAAAGCAGAGTTGGAGCCTCTGTCAGCTCTCATTAAGGACAGGACACTCAGCTCCTCTAAAGTGGCAGGCCCTGTATAATCTCCATGGAGAGCCAGGACAAGGCAGAGAACTGGAGCCTGGGTTTAGGTTAAGGCTAGATGTAGGTGATACCACTCTCCTCCTGACACTGAGAACTCATGACTAGCTTTGTTCTGGTCCCTTTTCATGGCCTAGAAACTAATTGGTTCTGGGCATGGAGGCTTCATGATGGTAAACACAGAGACCCCAGACACCACAACATCAGAACAGACAAGCAGTGAAGCCTCCCTCCAACGGAGCTTTTAAATCTCATAGTTTGGGCCTTTGCATTGGATTTATCCAGCCTAATTGCAACAGAGCTTTCAGTATGATCATTTGGGTTATGTGAAGAGCCTATTCCAGCTCACGGCTTAAGATTCTCAGTTGGAGCTAGAGCAAAGGACAGCATCTTTGGTGATGTCTGTTGTAACTCAAAAATCAGATGACAACGAAGCAAGTCCAAAAGGAAAGAAGCGCTTTATTTTAGGTGGTACCCACCGGGTAGCCTCTCCATGCGAGAAGGAGAAGGGCCCCCCCGAAGGCTGGGTTGTTGGGTATTTTATGTCTAAAACCCGCAGGCTGGGAGGGGTAAGCAAGCATCATCACAGAAGCTAAAATGGCCGTTAGGGGAGTACGGGGACAATTTTGATTGGGGGAGACAAATATTTTATCTATATTAGGGAACTTTGTGGCTCAGGGTATGGTCTCGCGGGATGGGGTGAAGGGGGCTGAGGCAAGCTGTGTTACAGAAGCGCCAATTGCATTGGTTAATAGGGGTTGACCTTTACATTGATTGGCTCAGTGAGAAGGGAATATTTTTTTGACAGAATAACATTTCTGTAATGCTTGGGTAACCTTGGGGGGGCATCTTGTGGCCATTAGGGGTTAACAGGGAAACTTGAGCAAGCAGGTTACAGAAGCCAATAGCAATTGTTCCTTTGTCAAGATTGATTGAGGGCCACCTGGAGATTGCTGAGGCTATAGAGCAACCTTGTGGTTGCTTAGTTGCATATAACTTTCCCAGAACATTTAGCAACAGGTGAAACAAAAGGCTAAGATGGAGCTAGTCTAGCGTGGCTTGGGACTTTTTATTTTTACCTTAGGCTCGGAACAGAGCGGGGCAGTGACCTGAAGGGGGGGGGAGAAACAGTTTGTCTAAGGTCAGGCCCCAGCGGGAATAACAGGTAATGGCACCTGGCAGGTTCTATTAAAAATAACAGGATATGGGGAAGGGCTCGGCACCCAAGTGGGTTACAACAATGTCTACTTTGTAAAGAGCTTTGTCTTCTTGGCATTAGAAACCAAGTACAACATGGTGGCCCAGAATGTGTCTGGAGAGGGCAGCCCCAGAAGCCAGCATATTTTTCTGAGACGATGCCAGATAAAAGATGAGGGCTGGAGCTTTGTGTAGAGACAGTGAACCAGCCCCGCCAGCTAGGTAGACACCAGATCAGGCTTATCTGATAAGCGTCAGTGCCTCCATTTTTAGGTCATCCTGGACTGCAGAGAATGTACCAAATCTCAAGCATCCTAACAGGATTACACGTGGTCCCACAAACTGAAATACATCCATATGGGTAGTTCCTATTCAAGAAAGCCTAACCTCTAGGGAGTCCAAGGGAAATGTCTAGAACCAGGCATATTGCCAGCCCAGAGGGCAAAGATGCCTCCAGAGGACAAGCAGCAGCTCTCACATTCAAGTGGGCAGGATGGGGCTAGCTGAAGAGGGCAGGCAGCACAGGCCTTGTGAGTGCAACAGTAGGGAGATGCCTGCCCCTAAAACTAGGAAGTTCTGAACCAGAAGATCTGATCTCGGGAGGTCTAGGTTGCCCAATCGGCTCCACCCAAAGGGCTCCATGAAAATCTACTTTGGACACTCTCCACAGGTCATTATACAAGCAGCTGTCCTCCCCTGAAGAGGAAAACCCTCCTCCATGATAAGGGGACAGGTGGTTGGACTCTTGATGGATTTGAAAGGAAAATCTAGGTCACTGAAGGTGAGAAGGGACAACCTAGCATGTGAGTGCAGAACCTGTATCAAACTCTTCAGAGATGGAGAGTTGAGTCTAAGATGATGCTCACCTAGTGGAGGTAAGTAACAGCTAGCATATCTTTTCAGTTATCCTCTGGTAAGCACATTAAGCATTTAAGCTCACAAATGCATTTGTGATGCAGGTTAAATCCTTAGAGTGGTTTCCATGAATCCAGAGGGAGAATACTCTAGTGGTCAACTTCTTACTCCCAGCTGAATTGAACTAGCGTGGTCCTGGGTGTGGGAGGCCTACCTAGGGACTGTTGCCTGCAGCATAAAGGCAGAACAGGAGAAGCTGCCAAAACGCTGTTAGGGATGCTCTTGTCATGCTAGCTTTCCTTACGGGCTTTGGATAAGCTTGGATACTGATCTTGAGCATCGATTCCTGGCCCCAGAGGGGAAGATGGTGCACTGCTCAGCCTCGTGAAGCTTGTCACATTGGTTTTCCTGATGGGAACTTTTCTCTCATCAATGGAGGAGCTGAGGGACCACATTGTTGTTGAGGATGGCTGTGGTACTTTGGGAAAGCTCTTGTGCTTACCTTGAGCATTGCTTCCTAGCTCCAGTTCAGATCCCTCATTCATTAGCATAGACTTTCTAGCTTTTGACACTGACCTTTGGGCCTTTACAGCACAGATCACAAAGCGGGCCTGCAGGAGACTTTGTTAGGAACTGTAGGCCTCCAACTGTAGGACTGGTGGGAGGCATTGCTATGAGCTTTAGATCCTAAGCTGGATTTTTTATTATTTAACGTGTGTATATATTTCCTATACTTATAGTGTGGGATTCTTGGGTGAGTCATAAATTACAATACATGTCCTGTATTACATTGTTCACCCTGAAAACCCACAAACCAGCTGGAGAGAGGCAGGGCACTCACACCTGCAGAGGCAATCTTCATGCACTCCTGGTGGGATCCAGCATGGTCTCTTTCTCATCCATGGCCAAGAGACATTTAGCACTTGGTTTAATTCTACCTAAAAAGAACAGTTCCAAGCCCATTCCTCCTATGAAAGAGAGCTTACACATTCCACTGAAGATTAAGCACGTTATGTCCATCTTGTCTCACCCTCAAGAAACAGAGTCCATTACTTAACATCTGTGCCTCAAACTCTCCCAGCTGGCTCAGCGACGAGGCAGGCTTCTCATTCTGGCTACCTGGTCTCAGTCTGTAACACTAAAATCATGTTACCTTTAGACTACACATCCTTACAGGCACTAGAGTGCTCATACGCAGAAGGAAATGGATTTTGCACTTATGGGATTGATGTGAAAGGGAAGGAGAGATTTTAAAATGCCAAAAAGCAATTACACCCATTTGTTAAATAAAAGGTGAGGCCATGTGTACACATTTGAGAGCAGCCACCTTTAGTGCAGCCTGTTCTTTAAAGTGATGCAATTCACTGGAGCATTTTCATACTGTGTGGAATACACTAACATTCACGCCCTGTTACACTACCCTTGCTCCCATCCAATCACCTCCCTTCTGTTTTCAGGCCATTTTTCCTCTGGACATCACTGCAAGGAAGCACAAATGTTGGTTGTCTGTGTCCTACAGTTCCTTCAAGTGGTTTTCTCAAAGTGGGCCAATAGCTGGTGGCCCAGCTGGGGAGGAGATCTGCAGCCACCAAGTATTTCCCCACATTCATCCTGGAGACAGCCACCGTTGCTCTTGTCACTTGAGAGCCTGCAGGCTTAAGCACATACTGGGGACATATTAGGACAAGGACAGCCAAATAACATAGGATCTCCTTCAATGCATTGAAGGAGTACCTGTCAAACCAAGAGACTGTTAGAAAACAAGCCAGACTCACTTTACTGATTTAAGACTGTATGGAGCAGAGTGGACTTCCAGGGCTCTCTTGCTATCTGGGATCACTATTTGCCCCTGTAGTGCCCTTGTGTCGATAGACCATGAACTGTACCTCGTCAGAGTCATGTCCATTATCAGGGTGTCTACTGTACACAGTTGAAACTGAAACCTACAGATGTTTGTACTTAGTAGTCAAGTGTTCCTGCAATGCTAGCAGCCTCTGAAAAAGGCATTGTTCTTTGCAAGGTCTCCATCTCATAAAGACTTCTGAAAGCAGGGCCAGATACCTGCATGCAACTATTTCTCCAAAGAAGGTTCTCTCAGAAGAAACAGGTTTTCATGAAGGTATATAGGGTACAATGTACAAGGAAGCATGCACAGTCCTGAGGGCAAAGAGCAGAGTTGGGGTGGGTGCTAGTACCTAGAGAGAAGACTCCCCCATAGCCTATGAAGTTGCCAGCATGCTGTAGTTCAGATATGAGCACAGTCAAAACACATCACAGAATAGACAGAAGCCATAGTGCTGGGTTTAGACAACCAAAGAATGCTGATGGGCCCCAATCAGGCACTTCTGCTTTTTCTCCACTACTAAACCTCCCATGTTCTTTGGGTAGGCATCAGTGCTCTGAGAAGGATGAGCTTTGCTTACAGCTATTTATGTCATGCCAATGCCCCAGAAAGCTGGATACCTAAGCAAAAGACAAGCGCAGGAGCTCTTCCTGTACTGATAAGGCACTTCAATCTGCCTGGCTAGACTGCTTCCAGATTTGGTAGAGATGGTCAGATAAACCTACTGTGGAGTGATATACCCCTCACTACCTAAAGCCCTGAGTGAAGGAAGCAAGAATGTCGCGCCCATAGAAGCCCGCCATGTCCCTTGAACAGCATTATCCACTAATATTGAGTTAGGAAGCATCAGGAGCAACTATGAATGGGATCCTGGCAGTTTTGAGACAATGGAAAAGAACTAGAAAGTTTCAGTATGGCTTGGGGAAGTCCACCTCAGTCAAGTAAAGGGAGCAGACTCCTACAGATTTCTATATCCTTGAGAAGCAGAATGGGCTCTCAGTTTTACACATGCTCCAACTAACAGCTGTAAATCTTATCTGAGAGGCTCTGAAGCGCTACACAGTGTGATCAAAAAGCACAGTGAATGTCTTTCTGGTTAAGTTAGAGTAAGGCATTGCTGCCTTTCTATTTAGTAGATGCCACTTGAAGTCATACTCATAAGTAAAATAAACCAGACCCACATGTGTAATCTCCCTTAACATACTCCCTCCTCATTTCAAACTTACACTCGATCATCACTTTTTAAAGTTCTTAAAGCTGTCTTTTATGTGTAATAACATTGCTGCCTCAGTGTTCTGGGTCCATGACATTTACTCTCCCCCTCCTTTCGATTTTAGGGAAGAGCCAAGAAGTTTTATGGTGTTAGAGCCAATGAATGAGATGGAAGAGTATAGAAGACGTTTCAATGAACCTTCCCCTCATTTTGAAATATTACTTGGTAGCAGCATTCACCATATTTTAGTCCCACCTTGTAAAGACACTGCAGCAAGGACAGGTTCACAAGAATCGCAGAAAGTGGCAACAAATGATGAGGAGTGTGCTGAAAGTCAGAGGGAATCCCTGGAGAAGGAAGGGTAATGTGTCCTTCACTGTAACACTAAGTTTTCAGGGTGCATTGTGATCATCCCTGTACATCTCTTTCAGTTCCCAAGAGGCCTGTGAGGCAGGTGCACTGGCAAGAAATAGGCTCAGTGTGGCATCGCTTTGCCTCCAGACAGCCAGACCTTCCCCCAATGCCCATGCTCAACTCCCAAGCAGGGTCGTCACCCCATCCATGGGTGCCCATTCAGGTCCGAGTGCCCTGCGGAACCATGGCCTGTCCTGGTCTCCAGCAAGTGCATCCTTCCCATAACTGTGGGAAACTTCTGTGGGTACAACAGGGTTATTTTAGGGTTGGAGAGATTTCCAAAGAACTTTTCATAAGCCAAGCCTCGGAAAAGAACAAACTCAAGAGTGATTGGTTTTGTGGTCGCAAGATGCCACTTGGGGAACAAGTGAGGCCAAAGGGGTGCTGTCCACGGAATCCAGTCAAGCTGGATGTTCTGCTCTTGACTCAACCCCTATAGACAAACAGAAAAGGTTAAGGCCTCCACATCAAGTGCTGGTCAAGCATCCCAGGGAAGCTCTTGAAGGCGGCTAAGCCAGCCTTTCCCCATTATCCCTATCCCTGCAGAACTTTAATCTATTTGCCCAACACTTTGCTTCTGAACATGCACTCCTAATCCCTGAATGAGCACAAGCGCGTATCACTCCCATGTGTGATCTTTCCAACCATATTTTATCACAAACTGACTTTATAGTAAAATCTGTTTATTATAGTGATTAACAGCAGTGTTTGTCAGCATGCTCTTCAGTGGCAACCAGGAAGTGTTTACTCTGGGTGTACGGATTTGAGAAACCATGCAACATGAGTCAAATGAAACCAAGTAGAGGCTTAGTAAATGGTCTCAGTCAGCCCCAGAATTCAGAATCATAACCATCCAGAATTCAGTTCAGCAAAGGTGGAACACCTCAATGTAGGTATTAACCAAGGTATGGATTGAAGCTCCATTGGATTAAAATATGCAACTGTCTCCAGGTCATGGTCTTGTGGATGTGTAATGTACTCCCCAACCCAGCCACCTCAAGTGCAAGGTTCAAGTATCACTGACCTATTCAGGAACATCTGTGTGAGGAACATTAGCACCATTAACTCCCAGAGGTTCCCTGCCACTGCAAAGGAAGCAGGGACATAGGAAGAGGACCACAGGCTGAGCCAGGAAAAAAAAAGAGAAAGAACAGTGCCAAGTTATCTCTTGTTAAATATTAAGTTTGAGCTCATCAAGAGCTCAAGCTATCAACTGGGACTGCAGCTCAGTAGTAGAGCTCTTGCTACCATACATAAGGGCCTGGCTTTCATCCAAGCACTGTGGGTATGTCAGGGCCAGAGACTATGCTTTTGCTGAGCAGTACCTGTAGAGCACACTCCATTGCCATTGATGAGGAGCACCTGCAGAGCACACTCCAGGGGCCAGAAGGCCAAGCATACTTAGCTAATAGTCACTGGGAGAAGAGCAGCTCTGTCCCGCCCCACAATTTGACCATTCACGTCCTTCCCTACCTTCACCTGATCTATTCAGGCGATTCCTCAATAAACCAGATCAGTGCCATCAGCATGGATCCAGAGTCTTCCCGTCGGTACTCAACACAAAGCACCACAAGAGGAAGAGGAAGACTTCAAGATCCTAGAGGGAAACAGAGCTGTCTAGGTTAGGGATCAACTGCATTCCTGCCTGGAGCATTTATAGTGTCTTACTTTAGGTAGAAAGCCGGACAAAGGCATGAAGCCAGTTGTCCCACTTCTTTGGTGCAGAGACAGAAGAAAATCTTGGTTTAGGTTCCCCAGTGATTCAAGTATATCTGGATGCTAATTAACCAAAGTTAGTTCTCCGCTCCTTTTCCAGAAGTGGAAGTTGGTTCTACCAACACAACATTCCTTAAAGCAAGATCTGGGTTCCTGGAGGGACAGTGCCCCAGCATCACAGCTGGGTGGGGACATCCTGAGCTTAGTGCAGCCCTTTGTGGTTTCTCTACAGTAACTCCCAGGGCAACCATGGGAGATTTCCTCTCCCAGCATCATGAACCTGGGAGGCCAAGCTCGGTAGCCATCCTGTTCTGGCAAAATGCACTCTGTCCTTCTGGGACACAAGAGAGACACAGCTGTCTTCCTGTTCCCAGTGCAAACAGCTTCCCCAATCCATGTTGTGACACAGTTTAGGTACCTGGAAAAACTCATTATGTAGCACAAGAAATTCCACAAGTCAGGAGTCTCCAAAGCATAAACAGCAGCAGCTATCACGTGGAGCAGAATGACCTGACTACCAGCCATCCCAGGTACTTCCCTCCTTCCCATATATTCCTCCAGGCAGGCTTCATGGATCCTGGATCGTGAATTTGTGGTGACACACTCTTCTCAGTGCCCCGCTCTCACTGTCCAAGGCACACATCGGGCTACAAGGGATCATCTGTCTTTGGGAAGAATGATCTGTGGGACAGGAGTACTGTGGCTGTTCTGCACATCAGTGTGGTGCATGGGACACAGCAGATCCCATCATCCAATCCTGTAACATAGGTCACTTTGATTTCACAGACAAAGCAGCTCAGAGAAGTTGGTGGTTCATCCTTAGCCCATTAATACAAAGATGCAGGACGGTTACTTTTTGGTCTAAACCACAAGACTCACATTAACAGTGTTGGAACTGTGGGCCATAAGAATCAGAGTTGAAGAATTAACACCTAGAGTGATCAATCTGAAGTGGCAATAGGTTCTCTTGCCCTCTACTTTTCTCAGTACAACTGAAAGAAGGTCATTGACTTTTGAGTATTGATTTTGTATCCTGCTATGCTAAGTAAATTTCCATATCAGTTCTAGTACTTTCTTGGTGGAATTATTGGGGTCTTCTAAGTATCATGTCATCTGCAAATAGTGATAATTTCTTCTTTACCTATTCTTCCCTTTATTTCTCCCTCTTTTCTAATGGCTGTTGCTAAGGATTCCAAGACTATATTGAATAGGAGGGGTGATAGAGGACATGCTTGTCTTGTACCTGATTTAAGAGTAAAAGATTTCAGTTTTTCCCCATTTAGGATTATATGAGCTTTTGGGTTGTCATAGATGGCTTTTATCAAGTTAAGATAGAGTCCATCTATTCCAGTTTTCTGTAGGACCTTGAACATGAATGAGTGTTGGACTTTGTCAGAGGATTTCTCTGCATCAATTGAGATGATCATGTGGTTTTTAGATTTCAGTCTATTAATATAGTGTATTACATTTATAGATTTTCGAATATTGACCCATCCTTGCATCCCTGGGATGAATCCTACCTGGTCATGGTGTATGATCTTCTTGATGATTTGCTGTATTCTATTTGCCAGGATTTTGTTGAGTATTTTTGCATCTATGTTCATGAGGGAGATTGGCCTATAGTTCTCCTTTCTGGTTGTGTCTTTCCCTGGTTTTGGAATGAGTATTATACTTGCCTCCAGAAATGATTTCGGGAGGACTGTTTCCTTTTCAACTTCATTGAAGAGTTTGTGGAGTGCAGGGATGATATCTTTTATAAATTTCTTGTACACTTCAGCTGTGAATCCATCAGGACCTGGACTTTTCTTTGTTGGTAGGCTTTTTATTATGTTTCATGTTTTGTTGGCTGTTATCAGCTTATTGAGAGTTGTTATATCTTCTTGATTCAGTTTTGGTAATTTGTACCTTTCGAGGAATCTGTCCATTTCTTCTGTGTCTTCTATTCTGTGAGCGTAAAGATTCTTGAAGTAACTACTGATAATCTTCTGAATTTCCACTGGGTCTGTGATGATTTCACCCTTTTCATTCCTTATCACTTGTACTTGAATTTTCTTTTGTCTCTTTGATGAGGTTGGCAAGAGGCTTATCAACTTTAGTTTTTCAAAGAACTTTTTGATTTGTGGATTCTTTGAACTGTTTTTTTCATCTCAATTGAATTAATTTCTGCTGTAATCTTTATGATTTCTTCCCGTCTTTGTGCTCTGGGGCTTGTTTGCTCTTCTGTTTCTAGTTGTCGGAGGTGCAACATTAAGGTGCTAATTTGTTCCCTTTCTATTTTCCTAATGTGCGAGTTCATAGCTATTATTTTCCCGCCAAGAACTGCTTTCATCGCAACCCACACTTAACCAAGGAAGTCAAAGATCTTTTTCATGGAAAATTACAACACCCTAAGAAAAGAGACTATAGAGGATTTCAGAAAATGGAAAGATATTCCATGCTCCTGGATAGGAAGAACCAACATCGTGAAGATGGCCATACTCCCAAAATTGCTGTACAGATTTAATGCAATCCCTATCAAAACGCCACCAACATACCTCCCAGACATAGAGAAATCGTTCCTAAAATTTATTTGGAACCACAAACGACCTAGAATAGCAAAGGCAATCTTGGCCAATAAAGACAAGGCAAAAGGCCTCACAATTCCTGATTTCAAATTATACTACAAAGCCACTGTGATAAAATAAACATGGTATTGGCAACAAAATAGACCTGAGGATCAGTGGAATGCATTAGAAGATGCAGAGGATCTATGAAAACTCAGCCATCTTATCTTCGGAAAAGGAGCTACACAAGCTCACTGGAAGAAAGATAGCCTCTTTAAACAAATGGTGCTGGAAAACATGGCTTTCTACATGCCGAAAACTAAAACTTGACCCAGCTCTATCACCATGCACTAAGTTAAAGTCAAAATGGATTAAAGATCTAAACATTAAAACAGAAACACTCAATCTCCTGGAAGATAAAGTAGGAGGAACTCTTGAAGACATAGGGGTAGGTAAAGAGTTCATGAACAAACATTCGCACGGGAAGCACTCGAAAGAATCAACAACTCGGATCAACTCTTAGGAGCTTCTGCGTGTCAAAAGAAATTATCAACAGAGTGAAAAGACAACCCACAAATTTTGAAAAAAAATCCTAATAAGCAATCAGACAGAGGACTACTATCTAGAATATATAAAGAACTAAGATATAACAGGACCCTCAAATTTAAAGACCCAATTCAGAAATGGGCATCTGAGATGAATACACACTTCTCAGAAGACGAAATTAAAGAGAATAAATATATGAAAAAAATGCTCCACATCGCTAGTCATCCATGAAATGCAAATAAAAACACTGAGATACCATCTCACTCCAGAAAGAATGGCTATCATAAAGAAATCAACGAACAACAAATGTTGGAGAGGTTGTGGGGAAAAGGCAACACTTCTCCACTGCTGGTGGGAATGTAGACTGGTACAACCATTGTAGAGGTCAGTGTGGAAACTCCTCAAAAAGAGGACTAGAAATCCCATTGAAGCCGGCTATCCTCCTACTGGGAATTTTCCCAAAGGATCTGAAAACATTGTAACATAGTGATATATGTGTACCTATGTTTATAGCAGCACAATGTGTGACAGCAAAATCTTGGAAACAACCAAGATGTCCATCACATGAGGAATGGTTGAAAAAAGGTCAACCCCAAGATGGAGTTTGGCTTAGAACAGTAGGTTTTGTAGTGAAAGATGACTGCTGCGACCCTATTACAGTCATTAAATTAGTTAAGACCAGTCTCTTGAATCCAAGGCAGCACCCAGAAACAGCTCCTAGTTCTCACTCTTCGAAAGGTAGTTTGCCCAAACTCACAAGCTGCCTGCCTCATTAGCCCCCCCCATCTACCTACAGGGTACCAACCATGCATTCAAGGACCAGGCTGCATGCCCCCCCTGGCAGCACACAAGTTTCTAGCTTCCTGATTTAGGGGCAACCATACACATTCATTTTCCAGCATCCTCATATTAATGCTATAAAGCCCCGACAAAGGCCTAAGGGAGGCGGACACCTATGCCAGCAGTCCCTCTCTAGGATTTAGTCCCAACAGAACCTGTCCTTAGCTACAAGCCCTGATTTTTTTTTCCTACCAATTATCCTGCAAAGAACAGACAAGAGTTCAATCTGACAGTTTCAGGAATGCACTGGGTGCTACATCAAAACGGAATCCTTGAATCTACTTCAAGGATGGTATGCTTGCCCTTTATCTCACAGAGAATTATGCTTGATCCTAAAGCACAAGACTTCAATAAAAGTGGACTGAAAAAAGTTCTGTCATACCAGTGGACTTAGCAGTATCTTTTTACTTAAACTGCAGTTTTCAGGCTAGCAAGCATTGAGCAGATGAGTGAGCTTTCGTAAGAAAAGCAGATCTGTGTTCTTGGGACTGGCTGACAGCTTGTGGTGGGGGGGACTATTGTTTGGCTTTTGATTTGGGGGTCTTGCAGCTTGGGCTCAAACACTGGAGACACTGAAGTCTTGGAATTCTTTCACAAAGCTACCATTTGCTGCCATAATGGGAGCTATCACGTCACATTGTCTGCTCCAGTTGTCGAATCTTTGTGTCCTTTGCTGCCTAAGGAGGCCAACTTGCCTAAGTGCCTCCATCCAGCCTCTCACCCCATTTTATAAGTCTGACATTAGAATGAGTGTACTGGAGGATGAAGTGTGCAAAGTTTACTCCAAAAGGTCCTTTCTCTGGGCCTCAGTACTAGGAGAGTGCAAGGACTCCCTACCCTAGCTGTTTCCAGACAGCTCTCATCCTACCCTTCATCATAAGCTCTTACAAAAATCATCCCCTAAGGAAGGCATTGGCTCCCCTACTCCTGTTCTAGGTGCTTTTCTTTTCCTTCTTAGTTTCTTCCATTCAGACACTGTCCCTATATACTTGGTCCATTCATTAAGTCATCTTCAATCCAACACATCAGACGGGTGCTCTGCACGTGGGCCCTAACATTCACTCAGCTGTAAATATGTAACTCATGAAGCTTAATTTAAAATAAGGCATGAGGCACACATTTTTGTTCATTCAAAAAACTTTTCATCTAAAACTTCGAGTTTAACACAGAATGGGGACCTTTTGTTAAGAAGCTAAGTCTGCAACAAAATATTTTTGGAACCTCAGTCTGGACAGTCATGACATCGACTTGCATCCACTCCACATGAGAGTCTGTTTCTTTCCAGGCTAAGGGCAGTCACATGGGGCCGTTGCAGGAGACTGATACAGGCATAGGATCACCACCGGGCATGCAGTGGGAGCCTTCACCTAAGGCGAAACTCAAGCTGCTTTTGCCCTTGATCTCAGATCCAAGAGCAGAGTGACCTCACCTGTAACCAGCTTCTTCATTTCCAACACACCTTAAATGACAGGAGCCCTGTGCTCCTTTACACAGTGAAATTTCTGAGGTCACTGAAAGTGAAGGCTCTGGTAAGCAGCAGCGCCTAATATTAACCCAAAGTATGAGTTCTAGCTCTGCGCTTGTGTTACTATAAAATGCTGAGCATTTTACACACATTCTAAGTGTCTCAGATGGGAGCCTCATGTCCCAGACAAAAGAAGAGACCGGCCACATTTCACTAGGGCAGCAGGAAGGAATTGCAACCTTTCCACAGTTCCCCATGATAAAAGCCTTCAATATCACCCGCCTGTTTCTGAGCACTTCTGGTACCACACATGCCAAACCCTCATGTCTGAGATGGCAACCTTAAAACCATGCCCTCAGGTCTTCTGGAAGCAGTGTTGAAGTCTTGGCCCTGTGACAACTACAGGGGTGGCTTTCGGGGTTCAGCAGCTGTTCTCTTCAGGGACAGAATCCAGTCCTTGAACTTCAGGCTATCCTAGGCCACAGGGCACCTCCACTCAGCCTTCCCCATCTTCATGCCAACCTTGTTTAGAATTTGAGGACCTCCCAACCTCTATCCCTCAGCATCTCCCCCCCCCATGAATCCCTTCTGTCTACTTCCATCCTAGCAACTTCTTCTCAAAGTGCTTAACACAGTCTACATGCCCATTTTATGTATAAGCGCAGCTCAGGCCAAGCTGCCCATAACTACACAGCAAGGAATAGTTTCATCCTGATTTGCAGAACCAGGTGTCTGTCACTGAAGTTGTAATCCTGAGCATGTTACCAAGATTGGCCCCAGCTACCTAGAACATCTTACTTGTGTAGCCAAGAAGCCATGTTAGCAAGCTCTCAGCTAGCATGACAAGAACCCACATGAGGGTGAAACACTGTGTTAGTGATGTAGAAAAGCCTTCAGTTGCTGCTATGAATTAGTACCTTAAAATATCAGGAAATTACCTGCAAATCTGTAATAGCACTTACAAAGACATGAAATCTCAGTGCAGAGATGAGTTTTCTGAGGAATCCTGGAAGTTTCAGTATGCACAGCTATCATTACATAGGAAAGAAAAGGAATATGGGATAAAAATCTACATCTGTCAACAATGTTTGGTTTTCCCCATTGCCTTCAAATAAATGAAAGTATCCACTCGGGACAGAAGCCACAGATCGTGTCAATGTGGGAAACCCCTAAGTTCTTCCAAAGATACTTTGAAATACACAAGGGATCACACTATACAAAAATCCCCCTGTACATTGTGTGAGAAGGTTTTTAGCCATTCCTGAAAATTTGAAAAACATTAGCAAAATATAAAATGTGGGAAGCTTCCATTTTTACATCATCTTTCATGGAACCATGACATTGCATGGTGGAGAAACTTATGTCCGATCAAAATGCCTCTAAGTCCTTTTGGTTCCATTTGTGCATACAAAACAAAACAGCACAGTGTTGGTGATAAGCTGCATATAAGACCCTAGTTGGCCTAAGAAAGCTCATTGTATAAATCCCTGTGAATGTACAATTTTCTCCTCACTTTTCAAAATCTGAGTTGTAGGGCATAGGAAAGCTATACAAGTATATAACGAAAACTTGATGTCTATTATTGTGTCTATAGCATTTAAACAAGAGAAATCTTAAAATTAGCCTGTGGCTTCAACTTCTTTGGTGAAGTTTCAATTCACCTCCAATCATCAAACTCAAGTCCAGTACACTACTGGGATAAGATTGCTCCTTCTAGGCTTTGGGAAGATGGGGCTCTCCTTTCTATCAAACGAGAACTCAAGAATCCATGAAAGTCACACCACTCTTCCATACTCAAGTGTTAAGGACAGCCTGATCCTACATATGCCAGTACAGTCATGCTGGTTTTTAAGAGCATAGTTATCCTTCTCCACATATACCCTTCCTCACACCACATGACAATCAAAGCAGAGAGATGTTCAACCTTCTTCCTCAGATGATCAAGGTCATACAGCCACTTGGGAACCTATCTCAACATTTCTAACCCTAAATGTCTGGCCTTTCAGTCTTACTCTAGTTCTTTTCCAAATAATCAACTGCACTTTTTTTTAAGTTATGATTCTCTATATCAATGGATCAGTCATTTAGCCACACAATCACAAAAACACCAATACTAGCAGTAGGTGGCATGGTGGCTCAGGCCTACCACTGCACTTCAAGCCCAGCCATGGCAGTTCAGCAATTTAGTGACATTATAACAGATATTTCAATGTTAACAGATACAAATTTTTAAAAACGCTGGTGATACACCCCTGTGTGAGGGCCTGAATTCACTCCCCTATACGTTAACATATACTTCTGAGTATAAATTAAATTTTGTCAATTTTAAGAGGCATTAAAATATTTTCCCAGTTTTCACTTTGCTTTCTGAAGTTGAAAGGAGAAACTATGCAAATGCAAGGCCCTAAGTAGTCACAACCTGTATTACAACCATCTAACAGGCTCCTAGTGAAGGTTCAAATAAGTCAGCTTAGAAGTAACCCAAGCACCAATGCAGGGCAATTCTAGAGGACACCATATGCCAGTAAACTCAGACACAGCAGGAATTGGCTTTCTTCCGCTGAAAATTGAAAATGCAAGCATCTCCCTCATGTCACAAGGATTAAAGAAGTGAGCTTAGACTGGCTCTGTCAGCATAGTAAGAGCTACTACCAACGTGGGAATGCCGTATGAATCTGAGCTCTCGGCATTGAAATGGCCTTGCTATTCAATCTGGCCATAGGCCATATTTTGAGGCCAATAAGTTTATAATTTGTAGTCCTTGCAGCTCTTTCTGGGGCTGTGCACTCAAGGTGGCACTGGTTTACACCATACACCAGACATTCAATCTGAATTTCTTCAAGAGTGGCAAGCACTTCCGATTCACCAATGCAATAGCAGGGAAAGTGACTCCTTCAAATGCCTGCAAGATTTGGGCAACAGCATCAGCTTGGGGCACATCCTTGTGTAGCTTCCTCCAATACAAGGCAGAGAAAGCCTCAGCATGGCCAGAGGAAATACCAGGGATCACTTATAAATGCTGAGCCAAGGAAAAGCAACATAATGCTCTTGGCTGCCACAAAGGGTTCTAGACCCAAGACTGAGTCTTATAACACATGACTCACGAGTGATTTTACTTTAAGCATTTTTCCCATCTATAACTGTCTCAGCGATGCCCAACTCATGAGCAAGAACACAGAATACCTTCTGTCTGAATTTACCAGCAGAGTCCTAGGGTTGCCTTCAGCGCAAAGCACGAAACTCGGCCACCCACTCATGTTGGTCAATTAAGGGTCAGTTAGAGTGGGAATGCCCAGTGGCGCAAGGTGGAAGACCCACCTGAGGAGGGCTACTCTCAGAAAAGTATTAAAGGATGATACAGTGTGGAGAGCCATAGAGAGTAGCCTGGGAATGGTCAGAGGCCGGATTCCTCTACGGCCTGCGGCACCTCCTCAAGCCTGAGCTAGATTACCCCTCCCATCGTGTGTGCCAAGATGGCGCCCATTTCCTGCTTCCGCCTTCACTGTAACCCGCCTACTTCGTGATGTAATCAGCCTCTGTATAGCAATGCCCTATAATGTTGTGTAACGTGGCAAAGCCTGATTGGGGGATTAACTTGTATAAATGGTGGTGTCCGACATTAGTGAGGAGGAGAAGAAGAGTAAAGAAGAGGAGACAAGGTCGAGAGAGGAACTGGGCTCTCTCGGGGGGCGCTGACCTGGAGAACGATTAAAGCCTGCCATCGCCAAGAGATCTTGTCGGGTCTTCCTTTCCTGCTGGCCGGGAGGGGACGCTGCGGCCCGACAATACAGGAGGTTCCATGCCGATTTTTCAAGTTCTCTTCAGAAGAGTTCCTGTCCTTGTGTTTGCCAAGAATGGCTGTTTCCTTCCAAGTAATTCTGACTTTTCCTTCATTTTGAGCATCCAATGTCCTAGATTTTGGCACTCTTCGGCCCCCAGCAACAGCCTTTCTACCTGCCCACACTCTCTAACCTCCAGAATTAGCCATTGGGCATTCTGGTGCAAAACTTCCTGTCCTCCATCACAAATTCTTCACCTTCCTAATATGGACATATGCACATTATCATGGGCTCCAGGCCCTCGGCTTCATTTTTTAGATCTCTACTTTGAGAACAGGTCTTTTGTACTCTTTGTATTTGACACTGTGGAGGGATGGATATTGTCAGCTAAACATGCAGATTACTATGTCCTGCATTAGATCTGTTTCTTGCAAACACTAATACAGCATGTGAGTACAAAAATTGGCACCAGAAGATTTTAGCTGAAAAGCATCCCAAGCACATACGAGATGCTGCACAAAGTACTTCCATTAGCAGAGAATTAGAAACATGGTCAGAGTCACTAGTCACAAATAGCCCATAGAACAGTGGAGGTTTTTGTAGGACTGGTAAGAATCAAGTAACCTACCTCTCTCAAACTACTTTAAAGCCATGGCAGGGTTTATATTCAAGCTAGGCTATGTGTTCAGAAAATATGAACCCAACTGACTGCCACATGAGGCATTTCTGGAGGCCTCCCAACCCGACCTTCTTAGCCAGTTATCAGAGAAATTAGGTTATAGTTGAAGCATAGATCCATCTCTGGCACAAGACTAAATTGGAGTTTGAGGGTTATAACCAATGCTCCGTCTCTAGATTAAGATTGGACATATATTAAAAATGTACAAACTGGGAAGCTATTCAGGCTGTCAGAATTTCATGATCTTCATTCTTTGCTGGTGACTAACCACCAGGTGTTGTCTTCTGTCCACATCAACAAGCCACTACCTTCCTCATCACTGAGTGCATGCTGGATCTCCCACCTGTAAGCACTCCTAGCTTGGACACTATCCTTTATTCCCATATTGAAAACATTCACACAAAATTATCAGAAAGAACCTCTCTGAAGACCATCATGCAATTCTAACATGACACTTTATCCTGTAGGCCCACACTAGCTGTCAGATATGGATCTAGATCAGGATCAAGTTGTATTGCTCCAAGATCAAACACAGTACATGTGCGCAGGCAAGGCACTTTTGTATGCAGCGGCTGACAAAAGTCACTGCATGCTTCAAGGCAAGTCTGATTGATGAACCAGAGGACAACTTTCATGCTACGCTTATTGTCACCATATCAAGGAGACCTCGGTCAAATGACTAAGCACATTCTTAGAGTACTTCACACAGTAAGGCTTTCATAGTTTTTTTCATACACAGAACCACAACCAGGCTGAGCGACTCTATTGCATTGCCTGCAAAATCAGTTGGCTGACATCATAAGAGTGTTACACACGCCCTAAGCTTCTGCTCACTGTACTGGTGCTTTTACCCACCTAAACTGTTATAAAGCAAGCAGATCTGTATGCAGCAAATTTTTAAGCTGTGACACCAAAACATTAATCTTAGAAGTTGGGAGTGCCTATCTGCTCTGGTAGTACTGGTAGGGTACTGAGAGGTCCCATTGCTTCCTTATCTAGTTCTCACTGGTATTGTACACATTGAAACAATAGATCCCAACACCATCATCACAGACTCAGTTGAGCAATACAACTCTTCTGGGATGCTGATAGCACAAAGGACCAACTCATGAATCTGAAGAAGAAGATCAAACATCCACCATCTCATATCCTCATCGACCAAGTAATCTAACATCCAACCTGAAGAGTTTGAAACACCAGTGACAACTTTCAACTACCCACATATGACAAGCTATCAAGACCGGCAATTACACCTAGTGAAAAGGAGCACAATCATGGCCCTCTGAAAAGCTCCCACCAAGGGAGTTTAGGAACAGGTGTATTTGAGGTAGATGAAGTCACTGTGAACAGAACTAAATATCAACCAGTTCCTCACAGAAGCACCTTCTTGCACAGATTTTTACAAACAGACTTAATATTGTGGAGCCCCTGAACCTCTCAACTGACCCTCAGTGCTAGGAGATGTCCATATTTGTGCCACAATACTACTGATTGCTCAATTGAGCCTGCAGCGATTGTGTCAGTGGTCCCCACCTTTTTTCCACAGAGAATTCTGTGAATACTATCTTTTAAAAAGTCCCTCATCTCCGGATAAGCAGACCTTATATTTCCATTCAGAATTGGGTGACACAGAGCCAGTGATGCTACGGCTCCTGCTTCACATTAAATGCCAGTTGAGCTGTACCATAATTTCTATTCTTTGGACTCAGGTGTTTAAATATTGGATTAATGTATGTGAAAATCCAACATGTGAAATATGAACCAAAACGGATAGATGTTGGGAAGCAGGAAGAAAATCATCTGGGCATAAAGCAGGAAGGCCTGATGCTACCAGGTTCTGGATAAACAGCGAGTCTTAAACTTACCACTTTAAATCACTAACTCACTGCACACCTGAGGACACTGGATGATGAAGACTAGCTTCTGAGCCCATGTCCCATATAGAAAAATATCAGCGACCCATTCCACTCGCAGCCCAGGTTATCAGTGAGACTCAAGACACAAAGAGCTATGCAGTTAAACTACAAGAGCTAGGAGAAAACAAAGCATCACACTGCTGCGATTGTGGGACAACTGTCCCCTGAAGCACAGGTATGACTCCTGGTTCAGAACACCCTCGGAATTCTATGATGGGCTGTCTGACTTCAGTGTTTCCATGTTAGAATTAACTTAGTGTCCTGTTCTCAGGGTGTAAAACTTTCCTTTCCTGGCAGTCTTCTTTTGTTGTCACAGTTGTCTCTTACCTTTCATTTGCTCCAAGGAGAGATTGGCATCAACTCAGTTAATACAGATACTAGTACATCATTAAGGGGACAACCCACTTAGGCCTCCCTTCTGTCCCTCTTGGGACAGAAGCTCTCTTTCCCATGATATATTCTGCTCTTAAAAAGTGAGTCAATAAGAAACAGCAAGGGTACAAGATCAGATGGAGGAAAACTAAAAGCTTCTGCTCAGCATCAGGAGTAAGATTCTGATGTTCATTCTCACCACTTCCACTGCATGTAGTTCTTGAAATTTGAGCCAGAACAATTTCATAAGAGGAAGAAAAGGAACACAAATAGGAAAGGCAAATTAGCCTTAGTTTAAAAAAAAAAATCATACAATCCCATGTGCAAGTCCTCAGGACTCTACTAAACGACAAAATTCAGCAACACAGCAGGATACAAAAGTCAATATTTAAATGTTGCCTTTTCTCACCCAGCTCTTTGATAGGATACAAGAGAAAATTCCATTCATAATAAATTCCAGTCTAACCAATCAAGTAAATGATTTCCACAAGGAGAATTATAGGAAACTAAAGTCACTAGAAGCGGAAGTCCCCTCTGTTTATGGCCAAGTACAGCTTTGCGAAAATGGCTATGACAAAAAGCAATCTGAAGTTCCATTTTCTTCACAATCGCCATGACATTCTTCACAGAAATAGGAAGATTTATATAGAAACATGGGATTTGGAAGAGCTAAGGCAATCCTAAGAGCAAGGTTAAAAGCATCAAGACATCAAATTTCAAGTACAACAGAACTGTAATAACAGCATAGTACTAGGCAAGTACAGATCAGGATGGAATACTGGCCCAAAAATCATCTTCCAACTTGTGAGCCACACCATAGGCCAGCCTTCCAGGGAAAATAGTGTTTGAGTGGGTAACCTGCACAAGAGTTCTATCTCTCCAAGCCCTTAGCATACATCTACAAAAACAAAGCTAACTGAGAAGTCAGAAGGGCAGATTTCCTGTATTCTCCCACCAGCTTACTTTCATATCTAACCACTGTGGCCCCAACCAGACTGAACCATGAACTGTTACCATATTAACTAAGCAACAGGGTTGGACCTGTTTCCACAGCTGTATTAAATTCTAGAAGTAAGCCGGGCGTGGTGGCGCATGCCTGTAATCCCAGCACTCGGGAGGCTGAGGCAGGAGGATTGTTGTGAGTTCGAGACCAGCCTGAGCTACAAGTGAGTTTAAGGCCAGCCTGAACTGCACAGCGAGACCCTGTCTCAAAAAGACAAAAAAAAAAAAAAAAAAAAAAAAAAAAAAAAAAAAATTCTAGAAGTGAACCTTGGATAGCATGTCCTGCTAACAAGGGCTACTTCTGTCACTCTTCACTTTGACCCTTTAAATGGTTCTGGTCGGTTATTTTGGAAATTAGGCCTCAATGCAGGATGGTCACACGTGTTCTCATGAATGGACTTAGAGTTTTTGGGCAATAGAAGTGACACAGAAGGACACCACATCAGGAGGCACAGGATTTGTTTTTGTGACAAATACTTGGGGGCAGATACTTTAGCACTATGCAAATATTTCTGCTCAACTAACTCCCTTTGTGATTTATTGGACACAATGAGGTATCAAGCTCCCAAGATAAACACAAAGTTTTTGCATTAGTGACGCTGGACTGTGGGTCTGAACTGCCAGCCTATCCGTGCAAGGTCAGTCTTCAGCATTTCTTTAGCATTCCTTCAGACTAGAAAGTTGACTTAGATGGCACAACTTTCCAGTAGGTTTCCTAATGCCCTCATAAATAATGCCAATTCATGCACACAGCATCTTAGTTAACCATGTTAACTTCTGGAGAAATAAGCTAGAAGGATCTTTGCAGATGGAAATTGCTAAGGTGCAGTGGGAGGGCATGGGCATCGGAGCACAGATGGAGTGTGTCCGTGGGGAGAGGACTCGAGCACACCAGAGTTCGTTCTGCTCAATACTTGGTCATTCGGATAGAAGCACATGTCTGGCCAATAATGGTATCATGATTACAGCTAAGTTTATTCACATTGACAGATGTTTCATTCCAGTCTGTCAAACTGTGAGCATCACCCAAGTTAACTGAACAATCGTGTGCTTTAAGGTAGAAGCTTTCCTTTGTTTTAATAAAGGGTCATATTGGAAGAAACAGCGCATGTTTGGGCTTTAAGTAGCATTGTTTCTTGCTACATTTTAAACATAGTCACAAGCACAGGGCATTTCTACCTGTGTGTGATATATCTCGATTTTTCCCTTCCTATTCTCTTCCCATGCTTCAATCCCTCTTCCCCTCCTTTGCAAAGCTTTTTCATCTGTTTGTGCTTGCTTTCCTTTTTCCCCTCTTGACCCATAATTTCCCTTTTCCTGTTGAACAATTTCTTTCCGTTTCATAGAATCTATTATACATTCTTATTTACACTAAGTTTCTCACAGAAGATGCAATTTACACATGAGTGTCAAACATATTTCACTTAACAGCTTAACTGAGCAGGAATCGAGCCACACTTCAGCTTGGTGCAGAGCCCTGGAGCACAGCAGCAGATTCCTATTTATACAGAGCTTACATCTTTTAATCCTGCAGCAATTGTTGCAGTAGATTCCCCAGACAAACAAAGCAGCAGAGACTGAATCAACGTTGAGACTGACAACATTTGGCAAGAATGGCTTTAGATCTCAGAAAGTCACTTTCCCATGAACCTCCCTCAAGCAACCTCAAAGCAGAAACCCTGGAGTTTAATTTAAACCAAGATTCAGCTGTCACAGACAGACAGACTTCTGAGTTCTCAAGCACTGAGCTCAACTCATTTCAATACAGCCAAAACTTGAGTGAAAGGAAGGAAATACAAAGAATCAGACGTTTCACTCATGGCTGCAGCCAGAAAAGCATAGCAAGGATGAGATTGTGGCTCCGTTAGCCATGGAGCAGTTTATGCTCAGTGGCCACTGCAGGGACAACGAGATGGGAATCAAATGATAAAGAGCTGGAGAAATTCATGGAAGACCTTCCAGATGGTTGGATGAAGTCGCCTGGGTTTGTTCCTGTCTGCATGCAGGGACAGGTAGCTCACTTTGCGGAGGATATGCCCTTAAGAGAAGTTATTGCTCACTCACAAGACAGTTGTGAGCAAAATCCTTAGCAGGAGAGAATATTGGAGAAGCCTTCCAGGCTTCCAAGGATGCTTCTTTGGAAGCAAGACAAGGAAGAGAAAATAAAGATGGGAGCACCAATTCCTAGAAAATGGCTCATGTAAAGGACAATAGTCCAAATCCCAGAAAATAGGTTCCCTACTCATTATTCCTAAAGAGAATGGTCCCGGGCCTGAAGGGAAAGCTCTTTCCTGTGAGAATGCACACACATCCAGAAGAACAAGGCTAGTCATGTATGCGTTGCAGGAAGAGCCTCAGAAGAGTCCTAGTTATCAAGACGTTCCAAAGGATGTGGGACAAGGATTTTCCTCTAGGCCAGGCATGTCCTCTCCTGAGCCTGTCTCTAATCACAGAAATAAAGGACACTCTGATGAAGATTTCCATGTCTCTGTGGATGTGGCATAAAGATATTCCTCCAGGCCACAAGGGTCATCTCTTCAACCTGTCCTGAAGTACAATGAAGTCAACTCTGACCAAGATGTCTCTACAGAAGAGCAACACAGATCTTCCGCTGTGTCAGAAGAGTCCTCCCCTGAGGCTGTGCAGATCAATGAAGTAAACTCTTCCCAAGATGTATCTATGGATGGGGAAATCAAGATCTTCCTCTAAGTCAGACCAGTCCTCTCCTGCACCTCTCACTACACACCACAGCAATCAGAACAATCCTTTCTACCACAGATCCCAAGAAAAAGTCCCTACATTCTCCAAACCCTACCAATATGAGGAATGCCAAGAGATTAGGTATCCTCTTTTACAAGTCCACCAAACACAGGAATGAGAGGACATTTGTTTGTGCCGAGTATAACGAAGTGTTCTTCCAAAACTCAGATCTACATGTGCATGAGATGATACACAAGAAGCCTTTTACATGTAGCACATGTGAAATATCCTTTACACACAAAACCAACCTGAGGTCTCACTGGAGAATACATACAGGAGAAAAGCCCTATAAGTGTTCCTGTTGCGACAAGCTTCCACCAGTGCTCCACATACTATTGTCACAACAACCTGATAAACCAAACGCGTTTCAAGTTTGGGAACAGTCATGATTTATGGGAATTGCATCATGAACTTCAGCCTCATTTTTAGGTCCCAAGTACACACATGATCCGCAAAGATTTGCCCAATCTACAGAGCAAAAGTGACCAAGAGAGTGGTGCCAGTTCACACTGTGGAGGTTAACATTAGTAGCCAAGCTTAACTCTTAGCTGAACCCACTTGTGAAGAGGCAAAGAGCTTCTAGCACCACAGAGGATAGCATGGCACGTGCTGGGTGGACCGAGAGCAACAGGCGCCAGGCATCTGCCTGGTTCTGGAGGTGTCATCTCCTGAAGAGTTCCCAGGACAAGCTGTTCCTCCACAGAGGGGGCCCTGACCAAGTGTTCAGATTAGATTGACATCTTGTTTTCTGGTCTTCGAAGGCTCTGAGGCTTTCCAACCCCTCCCTGCTCCGTTATCAGCTTTGGGTGGGGAACTGATATTAAGGGCTCTGATAAAGCTCCCTAAGTGGCAGCAAGCTGTAAACATTCCCAGTGATGCCATCCAATTAGATGGCTGGGAAAATGTCTGAAGAGTGTCCTGGCTTGTCACTGAGAGACAGGCAAGGGTGCCACAGGAGCTGTTGAAAACCCAGTCATAGGGGCCACCCCTGAGGAGTTATATAAAGCACTGGCTCCAGGAGAAAGGGCGCTGCAGCATCGCATGTGCAGTCTTGCCAGGGTGGCTGTGGGGCTAATGGTTTGATAGACGTATGCAACAGGGATGTGTTCAGGCACAGATAAGTTAATGACCTATTAGTGGTGAAGAGGGACCCAGACCAGGCCACTGGGCAAAATCTTGCTTCACATTCCAAAGCCACAACTTTACCCAACACCCTGGTGTTAGTCCATCCAAACAGCTTCCCTACTAGATGTGCCTTTGGAAACCATAACCTACTAAAGGATTCGCCAGGACAGGAGGGGTAATAGGGCCAACTCTTCGGGGGCCATGACTGCTGGGTGTTCAATCCCAGACCTTAAAAAGCAAAATGAGGATGCAGCAACACACCCTTAGTATTTCATCTGATACCTAACAAATGTTTAACATTAGTAAAGGGATATAGACATTAAATTTCAGTCATCTTAATCTTAAAGTGCCTACTAAGAAAACTGCATTAGATCCCTTATAAAAGGAATTCCAACACCCTGCATGGTTTCCTGGTTCCATTCTGCCTTTGGCTTCAGTGAAAGGGTCACTACTTGCAGTACAGAACATATTGTTCCCTAAAGAACAAGCTGACTGCCTCTAGTGGGAAGTACCGTATGGCTACTAAACCCAGAAATTCCACCCCTGAGAATCTATCCCATATTAGAAATGGTTCAGGACTTACAGGAATGTGCATTCAGCAGTGTAGGAGCCCAAATCAAAAGAGCAGATTCCCTAATTTGAGGGTTGGGGTGCTTTTGTTAAGGATCATCACATAGCAACGTAGTGACTTAAAATTTTAGTGCACCATAGTGCAGATGCTCATTGAGTTACTAAAGCCACCTGCTGGTGCTGTCTGGGAAACTCATTAGAAAAGAGGGAGAAATAAAGGGAGTAAGAATAGGAAAAGAAAAGAAGCTCCAGTCAGCTGATCATAACCCACACAGCTCACTTAACAGCAACTCTTTCCCAGCAAGCACAAGGGAATATTCTCCAAGATAGGCCCTGTTTGATGCCACACAAAAGCCAGGAGCACTTGGCAGGATCCTTTGTTGACAGCATATGTATTTGACTGTGCACAGCATGAACAAGGTAAGATATTTTTTGTCTTCCCCTACTTAGCCTATACCCTGGGAGGGCAGCCTAAGGTCCTCCGTCCACCTAAAGTATCTCTTGGGGGCTAAGAGACTTGAGTCGCAAGTTTCCTAGAAGAGGGTTTGCCCAAGTTCAGCCATTGCCTTGAGTAAGGAACAGGGGCAGCAGATATCCTGTTATACTACTGGACCCTCAGTCCCTGAGCCACATACTTTAGACACTAGAGTAACAAAGTAGCCTTAAGTAGCTTTTCCCAGACCACACACAGTCACTTTCTGCAAGATACTAGATTCCAATCACTCTGCATACCACCCACAGGCCCTGGCAACTGAAACTGCCCAGATCCTAGCTGACAATCAGGAGCCATGTGCTTGTGCCATTGCTCAACTCCACAGCCCAGCTGATTGGATACAGGTGGCCACCTGACACTGGAGCAATTTGCTCACTGGTCAGGAGGCCTGGCATAGAGGAAGGTGCTGGGCCCTGTTGGAAGTGCACTTGAATTTAGACATAAGTCAACAAAGGTAAAAGTTTAGCACAGAATAAAGCTCTAAAAAACCTGAGAATCTAAGAATTCAAGTGCTTCATTTTGTCACTGAACTATACCAGCCCCCTCAATGTCCCTCCTACCTGGACCTTCAAGAGGGCAGGCATGAAGCACAGAAGAAAGCTCAGATAACTGGTAAACAAAGTTTGATTCCTTGCTGTGACTTGAAATTCAGAGCAAGAATGGTAAGCATCATCCCGTTAAGAACTGCCACACTTAGTTGCCAACAGACAGTTGCATACAGCTCACAGAACTCAGTCTTAATTACCACCTGCTAAATGATCACTTGCCATGGATCCTGAGGTTTGATTCAGAGTCAATTCGATGTAGTGTGTGAGACACTTGAGTGTTTATGGAACAAACCATCTGGCCAACACTGCAGCTTAACTTCAGTTCCCTTTCAGGTTTGACAGCCTTAACACACAAGACCACGCTATGGTTTTTGGTGCACCCCATGACTGCCATCTATGACCACCATTGGCATAACTGCACATAAAATCAGATACAGTAGCAGGTACCTCCCCCCTTCAGGGTACAAACTTCATTTCACATCAAAGTCATGTATTTACACATCAGATAGTTATAGGACCTGCGCAATGTCAGTGTGCCATGAAAGTCTAAACCCCAAGAAAACGTCAGACCTGTCTTCCTAATCTTCTGTGGACTGTGTATTCATGCATATAAATTCATTTAGAAGAGCCACCTCCCACTTGGTAGGTGGAGATGAATGCCCTGGAACCGCAGAGCCACCATGGAATCAAGTCCAGCCACAGAGCTGGGGCCCCAATGTTGGGGCCCCAATGTTGGGGCCCTCGGGACAGAAGAATTTCTAGCTCTGGTCTGCATCAGGACTCTGGCATCCTTTTCTGAGAGGAACACTGGAGGCTCAGCTCAGGCAGGAGAGTGATCTTGTGCTCAAGTTCCCATCCCAGCATTTACGCAGTGTCATTGCTTCTGTACCCTACTTCTCAATCACTTGAGAGTTCACACAGGAAAGCAGCATTAAGAATGCACTGCATGCAGAAATATGGTTTTTATCAGAAAGTTCCTACTAAGAACACAAGAAATATCTCAGGAAGTGAGATCCAAGAGCTCTTGTCACACAGGAGGCACAGATGGATCTAGAAAACAAGACCCGGTGTCTACATTGAGCTTTAGTTCATAGCTTCACCCACAACAGCTTAGTCACAAAGGCATTCCATAATGCCCTGTAAAGGGTTCTTATTAGCTCAGAAAAATAAAATGATATTTCTGGGAAACCTTCATGATTTCTGATGACATTTCTTACTGGAAAGCTCATTCGATACTCATCAATATACTGGGGATGACCTGTGGAATGAGCTGAGAATGCCAAGGGATGACTGGACTTCAGAGTCTCAGTGTTACCCCCATGTACTGGGCCTATGGTTCCACTAAGAATGTAAGCTCCTGCCAAATGAGGTGGTGAGCATTTATTGGAAATAAGAGGCAGAGCAGCTTCTGAATTTGGGAGGCTGAATGAGTTCCAAATGGGTTGCTACCAAAGTCTCTCAATTTAGTCCCTTACAATTAAGCAAGGTACAAGCATTGCTCCTTTAGAGGACACCTATCATGCAAGGCTCTCTCTGAAGTTAAAAATGACAAATTAGAACTCAGGCTCTAATCCAATTCATCTAGTGTTTACAGTAAACTGGGATCTTAGAAACTGGCTATTTTGCATTATAATTTTCTCAGAAATCGAAAACTTCATAGGCAGTACTGCATTCCATATTCCTAATAAGCTCATACTTGGCCCAAAGTCCTAGTTTACTAGCTTTATTTGAAGTATCATTAAATACAGCTGACTACTCAACTCTCTGAAGCCCTCGCCCTAGATAGTTGCCTTAGGCATAAACTATTTTCTGTAGTACCATCTCATTTCTAGAAGTGAGCTCTCCACTAGATGGGATCTCAAGGGTAGTTCTGGCTTCCATTTTGTAGCTCTAACCATGCTGGAAAATTTCTGAGTTCAAGATGGCAGAGGATCACGTTAGGGTGAAAAAAAATCAAATAGCAGCAGACTCACCGACAAGAGACAGCTCTGGAAGAGCGTGTTTAATCCTAACATTGTGTTTTAGCACTTCGGTTTCATCAGCTCCCCTGGATCAGACACACACATTTCCTCTGAGCAGGTAGAGAAGGGCTGATTGCAATGCTAGAAGCCAAAGAATATCCAGAGTTCCCACTTATGGCTCCAGTTCAGCCTGCAAAATTGTTTTTCTTAGCAGAGGTTTTCCTTAAAAATCCTAAATTGCCAGGACTAGGGAAAATTCCAGATCCTTCTCTTCTGTTGAAAAGCAGGGCCATACTCTGGCAAGAAGAGAGGGGGCTGCATACCCACATGGCCTCAGGAATGAAGTGACCTCTGAAATCCATGTCACCTCCCATCGCTGCCTTCCAAGCCTCACCTGGCCCTCATACTCCTTACATATCTGGAGTGCTTAGAGCTGAGATGTACATAATAGCTTAGCACTTGTACCATGCACTGGAGACCAAAAAGTGAGGGCACTGGAATGTAACATTGCAGCCCTTGCTTTTAAAAGCTAGACTTGATGACCAACAAGGCTAAAAGGGCCTCATGAGGACATTCTGTTCAGTGCACCATCCTGCGAGATTGAATACATTTAAGATTACCAGGATAGCGGGACCTTCGACTCAGTAAGGTGGAAGTTTTATCAAGACTTAAATTCATAGTTGTATCTATGTTACTTATACATTAGGATAGTTTTAGTGCTTTCCTACTTAGGAAACTTTTTGCTTAAAGACAATCTTTCAATGCACACCTATTCCAAGTGTGGCACTCATAACACCCTCTTGGTTTCCAGGGAATGCTCCCACTGTAGATTGCTCTTAATTGCACATGCAATGCAGCCAGGAGAAATTGTAAACACAGCCATGACTGAGCTTCTCCACTATCATACCCAGTACTTAGGAGAATGTCAGAATTTGGACACCAAGAAGGGAGGTCTGAATGAATTCGCTTCCCTTCTAAGTATCGGTGCAATTGAGAGGATCCCAAAACAGCATTGTCAAAATACTTTATGGCTTAGATTCCCCTCAGAGGAAAATCTAGAGAATCCTTTCGAGTCACAGAGCACACAGCACCTACTTTAAAAGGTGATCAATGTGGGACTTAGAGGTAGAGCCCAGCCCAGTTCCATGCAGTTGAGTGGATAGGACGGTTAGACCTCTGGGTTGACGAGGCCAGACAACCCATCCAGATGCTTCCTTACAGTGTGAACTTGATGCTCCCTCAGTCTTCTGTTTACAACACATCCTCACTTCATTTGCTTAACGTGACTCAGAGCTGGAACAGCACTTGTTTCTGCCTTTGCTCACACTGCCAGCAAAAATGGGGCTCAGTGACACCAGCGACACCCTGGTGCCCAGTCACCCTGACACCTCCCTGACCTTTTGCCATCTGGCAGGATTCATTCTGTTCTTCCCATGGTCCCCATGAGTCAGTGTTTTCAAGCAAAGGATGCTGACAAGGCTCAAATATCCTGCCCTCAAAGTCCTCCAATCATTGGACTAGAAGTCCATTTCATCCTTACTTACCAAGAGCCTTCTACTCCATAAATTCCAATCCCTATCAAACTGCCACCAATATACCTCCCAGACCTAGAGAAAAGTTTGGAACCAGGACTCACATGGATGACATCGCACCCAACTCCAGCCAGAAGGACAACTGCAGCTTTGGAAGACAGATTCCAGAATTAGAGCATGATGGGCCTGGGGGCCATAGGTCAGCCTGCTAGTCTATTTCCCCCACAGAACTGGGTTGTTGGGAAACTCAACACTGGAACACTGAGATCCTGTCTAGAATGAAGAGTCCATTCTTGCCCCAGAGATAGGAAGGGGAATCTTATTACAATGCTAGCTTCTCACCTCCACGTCAGGAAAAAAAAGACAGAAGGTCCCAGGATCTCGTACTATGAAGGCCTCATTCCACACACAAGCCTCCTCCTGTTCCATATTCAAGAAGAAAGCCTGAGGAAACCCACAGCGGAGTTTAAGTTGGCCATCCCTCTTTCTACGTTTCCAACAATAAGCAACTGTTGAGAGTTCATTTCAGGTCATTTAGTCTTCAACAACTATGAGCCAGTGGAGACAAAGACATCAAGGCAAACTGCATTCACATAGGGGACATGCCTCTGGACCAGAGGAAAGGTCAGGTGTAGACCAGCCGGAGTCACCCAGCATGATGATTGACTGTCATCTTGAGCAAGAACCAGTCAACAGTTGACACAGCATGGCTTTGGGTATGGAAGACCCTAGAGGGAGAAGCTGCCAAAGTCATACAGAAGAAAAATGTGAGAAGCATCGTGTGTCTCCCTTAGAGGAGCTCTAGGCTTTGCTTCCTTCTTGGACACCATCTCCTGGCTTTCAGCAGACCTCCACCTTCTGGTGCAACCCATTCCACACCTGTCAGGGACCCTCCTGGTATATTACCTAGAGTTCTGGGCCTTTGACTGGATCCTTCAGACAATTTCCCAGTGCAGACAGGCCTCTTGCACACTTCCGCAACCTACTCTGCACAGCCGCTGTAAACCAATCTGTCAATGCTTATATACTTGTGTATCCTGCATAAAGTTTCTCGAGTAATCAATGACTGCTGCTCCCAGCATCCTCACCTTTGTGGACCATGTTTACCCCCATAGCCCTCCCTATAGTCCAAAGCCAAACAAGGTCATGGGTAGCCAACAAGGTGAGCTTTCACAACTTCACCGATAAGTAGCACATTTCAGTTTTACCAGCAAAAATAGGACTATTGTGGCTTGCTAAGAACCTTCCACCCAGGGTGCTGCCTGGACACCCTTTCCAACTTCCTAGCCCTGGGACTCTCAGGGTAACTGCCTCTTGGTTTGAACATGGTTCCACTTCCTCTGCAGCTGCTCTCAGGGGAGGGAGAGGGGGGAATTCTGCAGGAAAGGCCTAGGTTAGCTTGGCATTCAAGACGGGCCGACAGGTCAGAGAAGGCCCTGATTTACTGTGCTGTCCATTGTGCCGACCATCTGTCCTCATTAACTTGCAGAGTTTTATGGGTTTTTAATCTTTTCCACATACATGCAGCATAGGAACTCTCCCTCCTTTATAGTCTGCGTATTTTCATGTTCTGATCTGCCGCCTCTGAGTTATGACCTGGGACACAGACCATGGGCCCTGCTCTTGCTCCACTAATAAGCAGGTGGGTTCTTCCTGAACATACCAAATGTCACTAAGCCTACATCAACCCACCAATGACTTCTGGGGACAAAGGCAATCTCTGCCCCCAAGTTCATGAGCCTGTGTTTAGAAATAGGCTCAGAGCATTAGTCCTTCTGAAAGGAAGCCCCAAGAATGGACTATTTTGTAGGTTACATGGGGAGGGGGGAATTGTCAGCATCTAGCTGAGGCAGTGGCTCCCATACCCAAGGCTTGCATTTCCCATGCTGTGTAAGTCTCCCTCACAGGCCATGTGCCAGCCCGGTATCTGCTGCATTCACACAGAACATCCTTTGGGAGCAGGACCACGACAACAGGCAGGCAGCCTTGCTAAAGTTAGTCTACTGTAACGCTTCCAGGCCTCGAGACTTGGCAAGGGTTTTGTGTTCAGCAGCTTTTCCGAAGTGCAGCCTTTTGCACCTGGAGAGTTGAAAGAACTTGGTCTTGGGCTCTGTGGACTTGATGCCAGCTCCAGTTTGGTCATTTTCCACCTCAGACACTAACCTGGATATCTAAGTGCCCCCTACAAAATAAAGCTTGTGATTATAGTCAGGGCTCTTGGGAGGCAATGGCTTCATGGGGGCTTCTATGCTCAGTGGGTTCTTTTTGTACATGATGCACTAAATGTGCCGTTAAGTAAATTTGGTGAGAAGGGGGAGGTTACAGGGGTGTGGCCTAGAATGTCTTCTCTTCCTTCCTAGCTACCACCTTCGCTCTGCTTCCTAGACACCTAGATACTTTCATGATATAAGCAGCTTTTTCTCTCAACTGCAGGGGAGTGTTACAACAGCATAACAGTTGACCATGCATGCAGCAATACAGAACATAGAAATAGGCTGGCTCAGCACAGTTCTGGGTGTGGAAGCCCCAGCTAGAGACAGCTAGAGGTCAGAATGGCATAAAAGGGAAATGAAGGCAGGCAATTTTCTGTTTCCTTTGGAGGAAACTCCGGCCTGTGTGTCACCTAGGACATGGTCTCTTGGCTTCCAGTGTAGACTCTTCACCCTCCCGACATCAACTTGCATAGGTGCTACGTGGAGCTCCAGGCCATCAACTGCATGCTTCAGACCTGCACTGTGCTGACAGCCATGTTGCAGGCACCCAACACTGGCAGCCATTGGAAGCCATTCCTGTAGATTCTTGGGTCTTTGTGTGGCATTATAAGTATTTTCCAGAGTCAGCACCAACCGCCACAAAGGGTGTAGATGGACCAGAGGCCCCCACTCCCAAGGACAAAGTCTTCCATTGGCCCATCTCAGGGGCCATTCACCTGGCAAACAGCCACACCCTACCACACAATCCCAGCAACCTGAAGGCTCACGTGCCCCAGAGGGTGAGGGGCTCACACAACTATTGACCAACCCAAGCCTGGAGCACATCTAGGGGCAGAAAAGGTCTCCCTGTAAGTGTTCAGTGGAGTAGAAGACAGTAGCCTCACGCGAGCAGCTGCATGGTGCAGGCTTTCCCAAACCTTGGATCCAAGAGCCCAAGGCACTCTTGATTTTGTCTTAGGCTTTCCTCTTATCAAACAAACAGCCACACCGAATCTGTAGCAAGACAGTAACACAGCAAGCCTCTTTCTATTCCCACTATAGTATGGATTCTGTGAAAGGAGAGTGGAGTTACCAGGCTCATCCAACAGAGCCACTCACTGTTCCAGCAAAAGCTAGCTGGACAGGTGGTGGGGGAAGATCAAAGCTCAGCAGAAGCCACCTTCATTCTTACGGCATGAAATACTGAGCTGCAGTTTACTGCTAGCAGCTGTCAAGGACTACATTGAGGGCTGCGCATCTGTGCAGGTCCCTGGACCAAGCTCTATGATAGATTAATAATGTCTGCCACAGGTGCAAGGAACAAAGGTGGTAGGTTTTCTATGTGCAGTCAGTGCTTTGCGCTTTTTACATAGGGAAGCAAGGCTCCGTGGAAATCAGTTGATTCCCCTTTGATGTAGCAGCATGACTCCAGTTCCTCAAACAAATCCCTTAACAGGCCAAAGGAGCAAGTAATCTAGCCTCAGACTCAGCAACAGCGATAAGGAAGCAACTTTCCTCCCAAGAAGATAGAAGCCAACCGTTCATAAGTTATAAAATAGCAACATGATTTTTTGATGCAAGGTATAATTCTCAAGGCATTACCTCAAGTATTTAACATCGTCTTAGATCTTGTCTTTACTGGTCCTTGAATCTTTCATGCCAAAACAGACTAGCACCAAGTACTCGCTCTGACCCACAGGGGGCAGCACACACCCAGCGTACAGACTTATCAGGAAAGGCTACAAAACGTCTCAGGGCTGTCCCTTTCCTCAGTTCTTAAATAGCATTGATGTTATTCTGCAGCTGCAGCCACAGCAAGCGCATGCCTGGCAGGAAGAAGTTTGGTCTGGTGTTGCCAGTAGCATGCTTTCCCAGGTGCCTTGTTATCATACAAGACTCAAGAAGGATGCAGCTTTGGAGAAGTCCAAGTCTGCAGAGATACATTTAGATTCCAAGCAATCTAACCCCTTCGTGTCCCTGAAGCTTCATGTGTCAGAGTTCCAAGAGGGTAAGTTCAGACAGTGATTGACCAAACACAGCCTGGAGCATGCCCAGGGGCAGACTAGGTCTCCCTGTCAGTGTGCAGTGGAACAGAAGACAGTGGCCTCACAGAAACAGCCGAAAAGCCTAAGCATTTAGTAAATTTGAATCTGGATATCCCTAGAACCACCGGCAGCCACTCCACTGACACCTCGACTTCTGCTTTGGCTTACCCCAGCAGACAACCAAGGCACCTTGTGCCCATGTCCCTGGATCAGCGAGAGTCCCTAGCTGAAATGAAAGCACTCATTTGTCTGCTCTACGCTTTAGGAACGTACAACACTGATGGGTCAAAATACAGCCTAAAGCTTATGCCCTTGCATGGGCCAAATATGTTCACTGGAATAAAGATTCTCTTTAATAAGTGGTGCTAGAAAACTGGCTTTCACTAAAACTAGACCCAAGTATATCACCATTCACTGAGCTAAAGTAAAAATGGATGAAGGATCTAAAAATTACAATACTAAGTCTACTGGAAGAGAAAGTACAAATCTTGAAGGCATAAGAGGCAGCAGAGTTCATGAACAAAGTAAACTGCACAGGAAATACTTTAACTGGGATCTCGTCTTGATAAGGTTTTGTACATCTATAATAAACAGTAAACAGAAAACCCACAAATTGGGGAAAAGTCCTTACCAACTGTCCCTGAGGACTTCCATCTAGAATGTATTAAAGAACTTGGGCCACTAAAATTCAAAGACCCAATTTTTAAAAAATGAGCATCTGAGATGAATACGTATTTCTCAGATGAGACAATGTCAAATATATGAAAAAATATTCAACATTCAAGAAATGGCCATTCAAGAAATGCAAATTTCAACACCGAGATAACATCTCACCCCAGGAAGAATGGCTGTCATGATATCAAACAATAACCCACTGGAGAGGTTGTCAAGAAAAAACTCTTTCCCACTGCTGGGAGCGTAACTGGCACAACTGCTATGGCAATCAGTATGGACTGAAAAAAAAAAAAAAAAAAAACTAGGATTAGAGTTCCCATTTCACCCAGCTATTCCCTTTCTGGGTATCTTCCCAGAAGAATTGAAAACTTCACACCACAGTGATGTATGATCACTTATGTTTATAGCGCACAACTTGTCACAGCTAAATCTTGAAATGCACCTAAATACCCACCAACTGAGGAATGAAGACGGACTTCTTACACAATGGAGTGTTACTCAACTAAAAGAAACTTAAGGCTTTCATAGGTAAATGAATGCAACCAGAGACTAAGCTCCTTGTCTCTCTAGTGTAAGAAATGGAAAGTAAAATCCAAAAAGTACAATAGATATAGTGAAAGACAAGGGAACAACTGGGGTGGGGAAAAGGGAGAAAGGAGAAAGTGTATTCATACAAGTTAACAAACCTAGTGACACTGTACAGACTTCCTCCCCAATACTAACTGGGATGGTTTGTCAATTCCAAGTTGATGTTATGTTCACTAACAGCACAAGCTGATCATGGTAGGAACTATATGCAGGAACAAAGCAGAAATTCCAAATGAATTTTTTTTTTTTTTTAGTACAAACTCTACAGGGTCTCACTACATAGATCAGACTCGTGATCCTGTTTGTAGCCTCCCAAGCGCTGGATTATAGGTTTGCACCTCCACGCCCAGTCTCAGTTGGCATCTCAGCCCTCAAGTGTTGCAATTTGAAAATAGCTTTAGAATGCAATCTTTGAATTTCAGATTATACTGGCCTCATATATGGCAAAGAAAAACAAATGAACTGCTGATGTCAACACTGGACCATGATGGGAACATCGATAGGGAAACTGACAAAGCAGAGCTAGAGATAAAAACTTTCTACCACTCCCAGGACTGAGGATGGGTTAGGCAGCTCCTCTGGCATCACCCACCAAGCACTAACCAGCGGTTCTTTTCATCTATCCCAAACACGGGTGGCGTAGACAGTTTGATGGTTTACAAAGAAAATTAGTGCGAAATACCAGAGAAATTCTCAGGAGATTCAGACTGCTATTCACAAGAGATCATTGATAAGGAAAATGTTTCTGCCTAGGGAACTATGAAAAAAAAAAGTTGTGGGGCACCCTGGTGACCTGACAGGTGAACAGGCAGGTGTCACTTCCCAACACCTATGATGGCAGGAAATTAAGACATCACCTGTACCCTACAAGAAACAGAAAAGCAAAACCTGCGTGTTATCAGTGTAATACTTGTTCATGGAACATGCAAGTTTCATGTGGGAAAACTGCCTTACATCTGAGTGTTAAAGCAGGTTTCTGTGGTACATTCATCTGTTTCGTACATTGTAGAGTATGTAGGTTATGTGATAGCCTACAAAACTTAGGTTTTGCAAGTACACAGCTGACGCGACTGTATTTATGCTAAATATGCAATTGGCATTCTGTTACCTACATATTGCATAATAACCTGACAAAAGACAAGCGAGATATCAAGTAAGTTCCACAAGAGTACTCAGAGAGCAGAACACATGCGCCGTTAATGCGAGACACATGGAGTGTGCTGTTGTGTGCGAAGAGTCGCTTAGGTGTGTTGATTTTCTGTACAGTGCTACTCGTATTCAAGTGGCTCATGGAGTTTAAGACTTCGTACACCAAAAACCAGATGATGTTGAAAATTGATGCTTTGTGATTCTGATTTAGGAAAACTTAAAATAAAAAATATTCTAAGGAATAAGTGTGGCTTATTCCTTAACCCATGGTAAAGCCCGCTTATAACAGAGGTGTTATGCGCTGCCTGAAGGCTGAATCTCAATCTATATTAAAACAAGTTCTTCTCCAATCTGATAGTCCTTTTAAAACCTACTAATCAAGGACCACATTTGAAGCCTGGAGCAAGCCAGGCTATGAGAGAGTGTCCCTCCCTCAGGATGGAAAATGAGAGTGTGCCTGGGGTTGAACACATCCAAAAGCAAGACAAAAGCTGCATTTAGGAAGGGAAGGGACCTTCACTGAGCTGGGACCTTCACTGAACTGGAACCTTTGGATTTTGGAGTCTTTGAGCTCCAGAGAGAACAGCTTCAGCCTGAAATCCAACCTTCAGACCCTGCTAAAGGAGTGCATTTGGATTAGTTTCAAATATTTCACTCACGCCAATACAACAGATGCATAGGAGCTAGACAATCTGTTATCCCAAGAGCACCCTGCCACTCTACAGTGGAATTATCAAAGCTGCTTTGACCTTCCCTGGAAGCTCAGGCCCTGAGCTTATCTCCATTCTAGAACTTTTGAATCTTCTGCTGTACCACTTTGCTGCCAATGGGTTTCTGCCCCATCCTGTGCTTAGCTCTAGGAATACAAACCAAAGGGACTACTGTGTCCAGTCCACACTGACCAATAAACCACAGCACCTCATCTTGAAGTTGACTCCACTGTGCCTTGGGAAGACATAGTGTCTTCATGCCCTGGGATGGGGTAGAGTGCCCAGAATTCTAAATGCTGGGGAATTGATTTCTGGCCTCCACTTTGCTCTGGCTCACTTGAAAACAGCATCTTCTACCCCTCCCCACAAAAAAGATTCAAGCCTCCATTCCACCTCTCTAGCCTTCCTTCTACCTAAAAGGGCTTTCAGACCCTCATCTTTCTGAGGCTTAACATGCATAAGCTTTTGGATAAGCAGTTGGGATTGTGGGAGTCCACCGGTTCTTCCCAGAAGAGGGTCACTGTCACCCAATAATGGTCTGGTCATCCCTGTATCCACTCCATGTGTAGGAAGAACTGGGCACCTCCCCGAAGGCTGGCGTGTGCCTGGTACATCCCAGGTATCGTGGAAAAGGCTGCATCAGATGCCAAAGACAGGGTTGGAACAAAATTTAAAGGAAGGACTCGAAGCTGGGGCTTAGGATGAAGCCAGAGTGGGCATTGGCCCCATAGATTGCCACTGCCAAGCAATGGCATAGGTTCCCATCTTTGTCCCAGAGACAGGTCAATTCCTGCATGACTTAGTGGTCAGACAGCTGTTCAGCCTCCCCTTGGTTCCCAATCAATGCCTGTCAGAACAGCACTGAGGGTGTGTATTCACTACCTCTAGTGGGAGTGAAGTTACACAAAGCATCAATCAATTAATGCATTTTTCCAGGAGAAACAAATGATTAATGAGAGCAGAGACCTGAAGATTCAAGGCCAATGACACTGACCAGGACCTGGGGCAGTCCTACGCTCAGATAAGCCCTTGTCTTCATATATGCCCCTCTCCGCATTGTAAAGAGGCCTAGAGTACTTTTCCAATATTGAATCTTTATTTAGAAAGCAACACAGCATTTCCAAGGACTACTCCCAGGAATAGAAGTGGCCAAAGCAGTTGAAACTAGTTAAGTTTAACTAGCTCAGGCGCCTTCAGAAGAGGGGTTTTGGAAAAGCGATTATTTCTGCAATATAAGCAATGACTCACATGCCCAGAGGCAGCTGGGTCCTCCTGCCACGATCTGCTGTTTACTCTTTTGTAGGGTTGAGGTTGGTCACATTCGTAGGATGAGTCATCTGTGCTCAGAGATGTTTAGAGAAGATAGTGTGACCCCACCAGAGCCCTGTAGAATGCAAGCCTTCAACTGGCAACTTGCTTGGTTTTGTATCTTAAAAGCATCTGATGAGGCCCATCCAGGACTTGGTTCTGAGTGTTGAAACATGGTACCGCAACACCTAGAGAAACCAGGCCATGGGACAACAGCTTCTTACAGATGAGATACATGCAGAATGTTGGAGCCCTCAGAGTGGTACATGACGGCAACATTGGCAAGACTCACGTGGCTGGCTGGGCCCCTTCTGACCTCAGACTAGCCTGAAGATGAGGTAAGGCAGGTCATGGCCACAGGGCACCAGATCCTGGGTCTTCAGGGAGTCCTTTTGGGAATGCACCCCAAAGCAAGGCTCTAAGAGCTGTGAACTAACTGTTCAGTGACTGAATACTTGAAGGAACTAAGTCTTCGAAGAACAGAACCTCAAGACAGAACTGCACGCCTCTAAACTGCTGAACCTACATCAGAAGAGAAGAGCATGAAGAAAAAAGGAAAAAAGGCGGTTGAAGGACTAGACATCTCAAATGCATTGGAGACTGCCATTCCGTTAGAGAACTTAAGTCTGCTAAAGCACATCTTAGTTGAAGTCAAGATGATCAAACTCATTGGAAATCATGAATATTCTTGTTAAATTCTGTTCATATTTTGAAATTCTGTACCATGTTTATTGTTCTACATTGATTTTTCTTTATTCCTCTTTTAAAAATATGGGCTGCACAAGGAAAAAAAGTCACAGGACAGTCCTGCTACAATGCTGTATATGGTTAGGTTTCTATATTTCTGTGTAAAAATATGTCTATTCCCATTTTTAATTTTTCCTCATATTCTGTAAGGACTTAAGGTTCAATACATAAATACTGTATGGAAAATACCTGTTCCACATTATACTTAAGATGTTTGATATTTAGACAGATAAGGTAAGTTGAACTGTATATATTATGAGGTAATAATCAGCTTCTCTTCTGGAGAGTTAACCTAGGTTTGCAGATCAAGAATTGGAGAAAAAGGGCTGCAAGGCCAGCCAACATTTTGGCCCTAGCCTTTCAAGGTCAGTGAAGACTCCGGACATAGGAAAACCTGTACTATAACATCCTGTAACTCAGTTGTGCCCCAAATTTTCTGATCAAGGAGATTATGGAGCCACAGAGGAATGTGACTGATGATCTATAGTGTGCCTAACACTAAGAAGAGTCACATGAAGAGAAAACTTCCAGCTTTCGCAGCAAGTGATTGAAAAGATGCATTGCCTTGGGAATGAAGTTTAAGCTGCTCACACAGTCCTATGAGACCTAGCCCACCTCTGCCCTCGTGCACCCCTACGTGCCCTCAGCTGCTCACTGAGATCCAGCTACATCAGCCTCTGCTTCTTAACCTGTTTCCCAAGCTCCTTTCTGCTCCAGGACCTCTGCACCAGCTGTTCTTTCTCCCTCAGATGCTGTTCCAGTTACCCATTCCCTAACTCCAGGAGGTGAGAAATGCAGTCAGATAAGTATTTCTCAGCTCTTCTTGAGCCACAGTTCATGTTGCCCCAGTGCCCTGCTGGACTCTTCCACAGAGTGCCACCAGATGCCCGGAGTACGACTGCACTGGCTTGTACAATGCTTCAAGTTTCATTCCAGGAAAATGAAGCCTCAAGCCTGGATGCTGTCATCTCCACAGAGACTGTCATGAAACAACTTTTGACAGTCAACTAAGGCACCTAGATAGCATGGCTCAGTCAGACACATCCTACTGACTTAAGCATTTAGCTTGGCTGATTACTGATGTCAAAGATAGAGACAGATCCCCCAGGATACCATAAATCAAGCATGAATACCAAGGGCCAGAGTAAACCCAGGAATCCAGATCCAGGTACAGAGAAGCTAGAACGCTCCTTGTTTCTGCTCCTACATTTAGTTTTTGGTACACAGCAGGTGACTTGGGAGTCCCACTCTCATCCTCTTCAGCTCCTAGGTGCCAATTTTCTGCGCCAGTTTCAAATCCACTTCAAAGCAGACACTTGTTCAATTCTAGGTGGGAAGTCTTTGAGTGTAGAAACCAGCCCCTGGGTTGACCAGAGGTTCTTTAGCCTGATAATGGCACCAGCAGGGACATTATCTTTTCTGACACCCAGCTTTGTCATGGAGCTTCGATGCTGCCTCCAAGCAACTTCCTTCCAGCTTGCCATAGGGTCCTTCCCCTAAGAGCTGATCACCACCAGAGTTGCTCGCCAACTCACTGCCCCACCTGAGGAAGCCACACACATCATGGCTAAATGTTGTCAAGGCTGTGAGGGCATCTCAAGCCTTCCCAGCCTCGGATCTGCCCTCTATTCATGAAAGTTATCCTGGCTTGCTTCAAGGAACCCAGCCTCAAGTTGTGCGCTTCATGCCTTATACCCTGTGCAAAACCGTAGCCCTAAAAGGGGAGTTCATTTAGGTGTCAGACTGGAGTCAGAGGTTACATCTTGGCAAGAGGTGGTAGTGATGTTGAGAGGTGACGATTCAGTAGAAACTTGATAGGAAACAGCCAAGTCCCCATTAGAATGTCCAAGCCTAAAGTGGGCAACTCATGAGAAGCCCTTGTCTGTTCCAGGACCTGAGGTATGAGTGAGAGAGGCAAGTGCTGGCAATGGTCACTCTGCTAGAGACCAACAGATGTTCAGTATTCAGGAGCCAAGCAGGAGGTTCTACTCAGCTGGCTTAGATCATGGGAAGTTCACTCTCATTGGTGTACTTCAGACCCTAGGAGGGGCCCACTGCTAATAATTGTCTGGTTATCAAGAAGCGATTAGGGTCAACACCTCAGTAGGAGGCTTGTGGGGCTTGGGTTAACTTTGAAGCCCAAGGAAATAAATAAGAGTAGTGAGATTCAAAAGGACCAGAGCTAGGTTTATGCCCAAACTTTGAAAGTTTGCTCTGAAAACTGCAGGACCCAGGACATGTCAAAGGGCCATACAGGAGCTACTAGCCTGGCCTACAGAGGGAAAACTACTCCCACAAGTGAAGTGACTCATGACATTACTGAGGAGCACAGCTATTACAATGCAACTCTGAACTGTAACCCTGCCTCCAGTTTATAGACATGTGTCTCATAGGTGACAATGAGAACCCAGGTCACCTGCCTGGTCTGTGTCCACTTTGTGCCATCCCAAGGCCAGCGTCTGTTTTAAGGCTATGTGGAAAGTTAAGGGATAATTTTCATGTGTGACCCAGAATGGGTCAAAAGATGATGCAGTTCTGGGGGATCAGTCTTGGAACACTAGGTCATTTCCAGCATGCATGCTTTTGAGATAGGAAACACTGGAACTGTTGCACAGCTGCCCAACATAGCATCAGTACTTCACCTGAACATTCTACTCTAAATGCTCAGAGTCTCCTGTTCAAAATGACTAGAGAAGCCATGCCCACCCTCACAGCCTAGCTGTGTGCCCAGGACACTATACAGTGTTCTACCCTGCCCATCCAAAGGCTCGCAGGCTTTGCCTTCCTACCATAAAAGTGTAAGGCTTAAATCTGTTTCATACCCGGGGGGGGGGGTAAAAAACAAGATAAGCAGGCACCAGATCTCTGGTCTTATCTGCGAGGTCACTGCTACATCGAAGTTCAGCTTTGAGTATGAAGTCTGACACCCTTAGGCATGCCAACTGTATAGTCTGCTCCAAGGGTGCCAGCTATTTATTGGGTAGAGTTTGGCCCAGTGGAAGCAACAATCCTATTCAACCAGTTCAATCCAGCAGGTGGGAGAAACTGAAGCAAATGTGTTAGAATGTGGGCGACCAGAGGTTCATTCAGCCCTGTTACAGTGCAAGATGAGTGGCTCCCCTCCAGTATGGCCTCCCTTCCCAAACCGACTTCCTCCTGGAGGTTGGAGTGTGGCCAATACATGCAATCAAGTTGGTAACCCCAGTTCCAGCTCCCAGCCAAAGGAAGATGAGAGCCAAGAGAAAGAGGCCCACCCTCTGCTGGCTGGAATGAGTAGCTCAAAGTCATTTGCAGACAGCCGAGGCCACGGTCAGCTGTCATAGCTGTCTACATGTCCCTTGTATGCACAGGCAAGGCTGAGATGGCTGGATCACAGTTGTGTGATTCTCCATTAAGGTGTATGGTAACAAAATTGCTTTAGCACAATCTGTTTGTTGTGGGAAGGCCTGAGCCTAGGAATGGATGGCACCCACTGTAATCATCATGGATGGAATAAGAGGAAACAGGAGGCTCTCTCCTGCTTGCTCTACCATGGACTGTTTCTTTTCTGCAATGCTCCCTGTCATCCCACTCATCCAGGAATACCAGTGTGACCTTCAGAGGTATAAGAGTGGAACTACCAAAAATAAAAACATGAATTGCACTGCTGAGGTCTTACTTTTCTGAGTGCTGAGACCCAACACTGAATGATTTCACTTCAGTTTGTAGAGGGTTCAGTCCACAGTCAGCTGACCCCAAGAGACAAGCTGTAACACTCGTGCCTGAGACTGACAAGGCCAGCTTACCCCCTATGTTGTGTACTTAAATACTGGTCCTAAGTGACACGTTTACGGGATGGAATCAGGCTTTCTCTCCTGTTTAAAGATGGTTACAAAGGCAGACAAGATGCTCCTCAAACTCTGGTTTGGTGTACTCACTCTCTTCAGAGTGACAATGACCTTTTATTACCTCTAAAACAATTCAGGGTGGCAAAGGCCTTAGGAATAAAGTATCACCCTCCATTCTTCATGGAGATACTTGATCTTCTGGAAAAGTCAGGATGACCAGCCAGACCCTAAAAAGGGATCTCTGTAAAACTTTGCCAGACAGCCTTAGTTCAGCTTGCCAATAGCCCTGAGGATTTAAAAATATCCCCAAAACTGGGCTACAAATCCACATAAGGTTTACAAGGGAGGCCTTATCTACCTTTTAGCGTGGTAGACGACCTACCTCAAATTCTCTGGATTTACAATGGTCAGAATTATGCCAGCTCTTGGTCAAGGGGCCCACTTAGTTTTAGCCCTAAAGAAGTGTTCATTCAAACCTGGAGCGAAATTCCTACAAACCAAATAAAACCAAAGGGACTACATTGCTCACTCGAGTGTGAAGGTGCACATCTAATCCCAGGTGCTAAGAAATTGCAGGAAGGAGCCATGGCACGACAGAAAAACTACATGTCCCAGAATGCTTCCTGTTGTATATATGCCTACGCGCTTAAAAGAACGACCCTTTTTCTCCGCAGTGTCTTGTGGGAAAGATAGTTCTCCTGCTCCTCAGCGGGTATGCAGCCACTGCAGCACAAACTAAATCTCCCAGCAAGCAGCATGCCGGCCTGGGACCTGAGGAAAGATGGCGGCCTCCGAAGACTGGGGATTTGAAGGGGCCTGCCCCGGTTTCTTTCTGCTCCAACGTAGCTCCTTTCCGAGGCAGCTGGCTGCACGAGATGGATTTCTTCGCGATCATGCAATAAAGGCGATTAAAAGTAAGAAGGCTCAGAAGGAACTGGCTGTGCCCTAAGAGATCCAGGAGGACCAGCCAGCCAGCCTTTTGCCCAGACCTCTGGGCCATTCAGAGGACTTGGTGGAGGTATGTTGTCCCAGCTGTGAGCGAGCTGGAGGAACCGTAATCTCTAGAGAATGCAAGTGTTGATCCCGCGTCCGCTGTCCCGTGATCCAGGAATAATGCACCCACAGCAGGGGAAGGGTCAGACAGAAGCCTGAAGCCAGAAGTGCCAGAGGCCAGTTTTGAAGTGGACACAGCGAGCTGCCCATGATGCAAGGCATGGGCTGGGACTCTGGCAAGAGACTGGCCACCCTTTCATTCAAGTGGTGAAGCCTCTTGGTCCAGGGGACCACCTAATTTTAGCCCTGAAGTAAAGTGTTTTCTTTGAAATGTTCAATCAAGTGGTGAAGGCTCTTGTAAACTCACTAAAAGTCAGGTGTAGAGGGTTGGAGAGATGTAGAGGGTTAGGGCTGTGTGCCAATCTGACTGAGGCCCAGGCCTGGGCTTCCAGTGACTACCTACCCTACACCAAGATGGATGGAGAACAAGAAAAACAAGACAGACCAGCCTTAGTCTGGTTCTGGGGGCCGAGGACATTTTTAGTCCTCCCCAAGGACTCTACCAGAAGAGGAGGGCCTTGACCTTAGTGTGTAACCCATAGTGGATCTAATGGTGAGCTATCACATGTTGACTGTTAGTGAGTTCTAGGATCAGGTTTTGGGGATGGTGTTGTGGTGAAGTGCCAACATGTTATCTACAGCCTGTGTTCCAGCGGACATTTGACATGAACTCCTTGCATACTGGCCAGGTAAGCCTAAATTTCTGGTGGCAACAGTACAACAGCCTCAGGGAAGGCCCTCCGGAGTAAAGACACCTGGGGCCAGCAGGCGCATTCAAAGCATTCAGAGCCTCAGTGCTAACACCCTCCAGGCCATGGGTCTTGAGGCCTGCACCCAAGAGAGCAGCCAGAGACCTGCGTGTTTTGTGGACAAGCTGCACTATAGTGGCATTATAACCCCCAAGAGACCATTGAAGACATCCTAGCGAGTTTGTATCAGGGAGGGGGCTGTGGGGAGGCCAGATCTTGCAAGGCCTGAGGAAAGAAATGCCGGAGAGTCCCTGGTTCCCAGGTGAGAGGCAATCAAGTGGTGAAGCAGGCACACAGGCTGGAAGGGTGGGACATTGTGCCAGGACAGAGCAGAGCTGGGGCTTGAGCAGCTGCAGAGACAGAACATGGTGGCACTTCACAATACCATCTACCAGGACCTGAGCCCAGTGATTCAGATAAAGGCTGTGGGACCATTCCCATCCTTTGGGAATATACCATCCAAAAAGCTAGCATGAAAAAAATGGGTGGGATAAATGCTTCATCATCCCCTGGAGCATAGTCCTGCAGTAAGGGACAGGGGACTAGGATGATGAGCCAGAAAGAACCAGTTTACTACAATTGAATATATAAAAAACCATTTGAAGTTTTAATGTGTGAAGTGATAGAAGCACAAAAGCGACAGATAGAAGCCGCAAATGCAAGGTAAACAAGTTGGAGGCGGCCAGCTAATGAAAGGGCCAGAGACAGTTGCACCGTCAGGCACATTATTGGGAATTGAAATATGAGATGTGAACTAGGACAGTGCATCAGGGCTGAACTTGGGCAATGCAAAGTGCAGCCCCCTTCCCCCTAAGATGAGTTCTAAGGAAATTAAAATGCAAAACAACCAGTTTTTCTCCAGCTGCTTCATACTCAACCGAGTTAAAGACCTGAAGTTCTAGTTAATCATGTTCAACCAAAGCCAAAGATGAGTGCCTTTAGAGTAGATTGGATATTAAGAAGGGAGGAATTAGCTCCCTTCCCCCCTCATAGGTGGCTACAGTGATCAGGGAGGGTCGGGAATGCCAGGAACCTATATGATGTCCATAGAAAGAGCATGGGCCTAGGATGTATTTTGCATGCAGACCATATGCAGAGTAGCCAGTTTCTGCTTTGTAGGAACCGTCCTAAGGAGGACAGGCAAGAGATCTTCATGCCCCATACCTTGCGCAGCAAGCTGATACCCAATCAGACAGCCACTGGAGCAATGAGGTAGTCTCTGGGACTTCAGACCCCCTAAAATATGACCCCTGCGCCCCACACTCAGCCATTACTGGCTCTGCCCCACCCCACCCCACCTCCAGGAGTGGCACTGTATCACTCACTTTCCTTTGAACCATTTTTTGTTTTTGTTTTGTTTTTTGCAGAACCAGGGATCGAACTCAGGCCCTTGAGTTTGCCAAGAAAGTACTTATTCCAAGGAGCCATCTCCCCGAACCCATCTTTTGCACCATTTTGGACTGTTCCCTTGGGTAGACACACACTAATTTAGAAAAACTGGGAGATTGAAGACCAGGCTTTGGGGAACCCCACATACCGCCCCCCAAGCACAGCTGGCACCCCCAAGGAGTCTACTTTCCGCTGCCCACTTGAACATGATCACATTAGGGCAATGCCATGAAAACCCAGACCAAAGCACAGGTACACTCTCCCTTCCTTCCCCTCACTCCAGAACCCAAGCACTCGATTTATCTGCGTGGGATGCAGCATGCCTTTTTTGCACCATTTATTTGTTCGTGGACTTCATTAAACGTAGCTGCCACTCCTTCACCGTCACAGGTGTGCCTCGCAGTGCTTTGCTTGCTGGACACAATTAAAAGAGTGCCAATGAAGGTAATATTGGGCTTGTTTGCACTGTCACCCAGGTTTTGCTTTATAAGAGTAATGGCTCGTTATCTTTTAAACATTAAAGCTGTTAGAGATCAAGATTCCTAGAATTTAGATTTTAAATTTGGTAAAAGAGATGAAGTTTTCAGGGCGTGTCCTCATATAAATGTTAATGCCAGGAAATGGGTGGTAATAAGCACGTAGCCTGTTCAGCTGTATGTTAAGTCCTGCAAGGAGTCAGATGACCCTAGACGGTGACCTGGTACTTCAGACAAACTCCCACAAACACTACGGGATGCAGCCATTTCCTAAGGGAGGAGCAATCTCTCCTCACTAAAGCAAGCTCAGAGAATTCCACAACAATGAGTTCTTGCCCTACAGCCGCAGTTTTTCCGTGTTGACCTGGATTAGAAGCCCGAGTTCTAACCGGCCATCGTACACCCAGAGCCACCTGCAAAAGTCAGCCACTAAGCAGGTTCTTGTGTTGCGCTTATCTGCGATTCTGGATTGAGGACCCAGGCAGCCGCCCACCCGGCTCAGGGACGAGCCCCACAATTGCCAATAAAAACTGTCCGAAACTACTTTTGGTTTTCATTTTGTTCCTCAGCATCGCGGAGCTCCACGTGCATACACAGTAACAGTTCAATAGCCCGAGTTACTGAAATGTCATCTTAGACTATTTCGTTTTTATTCCCAAAGACTTCAGAATGAACTTGTTTACATGAAACTATGAGCAGATGTTAAAACTAGCCAATTCCCTGAGCCTCAGCTTTGGGGCTTGGGCACAGGAAGAGCCTTGGGAAATGATCAGTAACTCCCCCTCCCACCCAGGAATGCCCTAGAATCCCACATGCCACAAGCACCCCACTCCCATCTTTGCACACACGATTCAAAAGAATTGAGCCCACTTAACCTCTACTCTCTGCAGACCAATGAAGATGAAACTTAACAAGTTCCTTAGCTGTTATAAGCTTGATTTTGTTAAGTACCAAATGGGCTTTTTCAACATCACTTAGGGCTATTTCTTACACCAAATCTAGCTGTACAGGATGAGCAGGGAACTCAGGCGGGTCAGGAGACCCCAGGTGCAGTGCAGGACTGGCCCCAAGGACAGGTCTCCTCCATCACCAACCTGCATCTCCACCTGCTTATAGTAGCACAGAATGCTCCCCTTGCGACACCAGATCCCGATCCACCAGATCTCGATCCCGTCTTCCCATTCCCTGCCTCTCCAGGCTCACACCCACTCTCTTCTCTAAAGGAAAAGTAGGAAAGGAATGGCCTGCACAGGAGAAAACACAGGGAACTTGGTTTTGAAATGGAGTCCTCAATACCTCCTGTCCCACCGCGAAGCTTCTAGTTAACAAGACTCCTTCCCAAGCCAGCTGGAAATTGTTGAATGTGAAAGCCAACATTCCACACTAATCAGGCAAGAAAGCTGACCGAGTTGCAGCCTGACCACCCCCAGCTGCCCAGACCTGGCTGTCTCGGGAGGCCCAGCTACCTGGGAGGTCACCACTTGTATTCTCTAAGAAGCCTGTTGAATATATTATATATATATATATATGATATAAAGTTCTGCTTGGCCAAGGCAATCTTGGGACTTTTCACTGGGTTTCAGAGGCAGCATAGCTTCAGTCCCCACTCATACAAAACCCCAAGCAACATTTTCATCCTGTGAGGGATCAGGAAAGAGCAGCCAAGCACAGAAATAAAGACACACGGGAAGTGGTGGGGACCTAGACCAAGGACCCCACTCAGCCGACAGCCCCACTGCTGAAGGAAGGAGGGAGAAAATGGTCCTTGGCCCAGCTATTTGATAAGGTTTTACCAAGTTCATCATGTGCTCGGTAACCCAGGCACCTCTGCTGCCAAGTTTGCTTGCTCAGTGACTACTACGGAGCCAGCACTCGGCAAGTTTTCCACAACCCTGAGGGTCCTCCCAGCTGCTGTGGATCAGCACCAGGTATGGCAATAGCCTTAACTGGGGAGAAAACTAGAGAAGGTTCCGGAACTGCAGCACAGTGGAGTAGCAGCTACAGCGACAGCTATGGCCCATGGGAAGCCAGCTACTTCCCACCCCCTGGGGTCTGCTCAGGACTGCCCAGGCTGAAGCGTGAGTAGATACCCACTCCCACGTAGCACTGGCAGAACTAGGACTTCAAGGACAGCAGTGAGGGGCAGAAAGGTCTCTTCTCCCTTCTCAGTCGGCCTCTGAGGAGCAAGCAAGCTCTGACTGATGAGCATGCCCGGCCAAGTGTCTCAGCTCCTCTGCCCTCTTCAGAGCCTGGCTTGCAGGACTCGGAGCCCATGGAAGTTTTCCTGCAAAAACCCAGGGTCCCCTCACGGCTTGTGGCCTCTTGGCCTTGGCATTCAAATCACTGCCCACATTCAACTCAGAGCAGCTTTCTTTGGATCACAAAAGTGGCTACTTTTGGAGAAAGTTTTAAAAGATGTGTTATCCCACGTTCAAGGCACAGGATGCTCCCACTCATCCCGTGGATTCTGCACACAAACCTATCTTTTTTGCCTGTCTCCAACCCTTCTTCCCCTCCACGCTTGCAACAGCTCCATTTTCAGTTTCTCTCCTCACTCACTCTTCCATAAAATCTTCCCCTCCCCTCCCCTCCCCTCCACCATCTCTTCTTCCCTTTCTCATGTGAAGAACTTCTCACTTCCTAGTACCTTCCTCTGTTTTGTTCCTTATCTACACACTGGGTGGAAGAATGTCAGTGGTTAAGAATTCCACCAGAAACATGACACTGCTTCAGGGGGAAAAGGAGCCCTTCTTTGTGCGTGTGCTAGATTCCTCCTGAAACTACTTAAATACTAGAGCAGTTCAAGCAGTAGAGAAGAGCCCTAGAAGCTCTAACCGGAGGAACTCCCAGCTTGGAAGAAAAAGAGCAAGGATGAGGGCAGCTCAGGCAGGGTCCTTTTAACCCACCCCCAGTGCTGTCCTCACTGCCCATTGGCTGGCTGTCTTGCCCTAAAACACTCATCACCTGGGCCCAGGGAACAGGCTTTAATGCCAGGTGCTCCTAGCAAGTGGTGTGACCAGGAGCTCCTGGTTTATACCCATCGTCCTGGGGATCTATTGCTGGTGCCAGCTTCCACCCTCAAAGTGTCCTGCTTGGACAACATGTCCTTAACATACAGGAAGATGTGTGTCCTTCTGTATTGAACCTGAGAAGTCTTGCAGAAAGTCTTGAATTCCCTGAAGCTGAAAGAACGCATGAGGAACCCGTGGTTGGAATTGCTCCAGCTCAGGTAAACATACTACAGCTGTGCTTGGGACCCCTGCCAGCCTGGCTCAAGCCTGAGAACAAAATTGACCCTTTTCTTACCCCTTAGCTTTCTCCCTGCCACCCCCAAATCACCCTCTGACTTCCCGGCCACTGTTCAGTTTTGCTACCTTAGGATGTTGTCTGAAAGGGCTGGGGAAATAGCACAGCAGCATAAGCACCTGCCTGGCTGGCACAAGGTCCAGAGTTCAGTCCCCAGCACCAGAGAAAGAAAGAAAGAAAGTTCTGATCTTTGATTCCCAACTCTGTCTTTGAACTCTAGTCCAGCTCATGTGTCTTTCTCTGCCTCAGTTTCTCCACCTGAAAAGAGGACATTAGATCGAGCAGGTCACTATGTGTAATCACCAGAACAGCAGACAGAATCTGAGCAGTGCATGGACGTGCTGCTACTTAAGCATGAGAGGGAGGGTCCAGCTCCTCAGAGGAGCCAGCTTCATTGTGTCATTAGTGCTTTGGTCAACATCAGGCCATGGGGCAATTCCTTTTATGCATATCCTGACTTTGCAACAACAAAAAAAAATCCTTGGAGGCTGAGACACAGGCAACAGGATCACTCAAGGGGAAACGGGGAGGTTGGGCTTTGAACTCGTGTTTAGCTAGTCCCACGGTATGTACTGTTTCTACTATCACAGAACTTGCATTGTGTCTCTCTTCACTGAACTTAAAATTCTTGAACTGCCAGGGCTTCTCCTAGCTGCAGCGCACAGGAATTCTCACTGGTCCACATTTCCCCTATTTATAAACCTCCTGATTGCATGCTCTTTGATCACAGCGCCTCTTCCGATATCCTATTTCTAGACTGAAGCAGGGGCATGGTAAAGCTGATGCGCCTTCCACACCAGGTGTGCTTCTCGAAACTAGTCCAGATCCTTTTCAGCAAGACTCAAGACCTAAAACCAGACAGATCACTTGATTTCTCTTATTTTGAATAACGACTGGACTTCACTAGCCTTAAAAGAACAGAAAGTCAAGCTGGATAGGCAGCAGTTATTGGAACAAGGTATTTGCTGCTACCATGGCTCCCCCAGGACAGGGACTTTTAGGTTTTTGTGTGTTTCTTTCACTGTAGCTCTCCTGCACAGAACAGCACCTGGTACACAGCAGCAGCTCGGCAAAGTCCCTATCTTGATAAATGACAGTGACTGAATAAATGAACAGAGAATGAAGGAAATGGTACAGCAGCATGGGGAAGCAAATAAGCTTACCAGACTCATGATAATCCAAAACCCAGATTATCCAGACCAGACTGGCCTGGGACCATGCCAGAAACACAGCCTCTGAAAGTCTTGAACCCTAGGAAAACTCAGTCTAGAGAAAAAAAAAAAAAAAAAAAAAAAAAAAAAAAAAAAAAGACAGTCACTATATCCATTAGTCATTGGATGATTGATGAAGCCTCAACTTCTGGGCCTCAGTTTCCTAAGCTGTCAAGGGCATAACACTTAAGTTGTACCCCACAGGGTCGCTGTGAGGATTCACGAGATGACAGGCATTGAAGATGTAACCTTCATGGCTAGCATATGCTGAGCACTAATAAGCAGGAGCTCTTCCTTCAACTGAGTCTTGAAAATGCATCTCATTGCTGACCCCACTTAAATGAAGATCCATGATTTTATGGCAGGAGGGAAGGTGAGCCACACAAGAGCCAAAATCATCAGGAACCGCATCCCCTGGACTTCTTCCCCAGCAGCCAAGTGGCCTCCCTGCCCCCACAGCAGCCTGCCTCCCTAGCAATCATATCTGCTGCTCCGTGCTGATTTCCAACAGATGTTTCTCTAATGAACCTGGCTGTAATCTCAGGGCCTTAATATAGTGCTGGGGTGTGATAAGTTCGAAACGGCTGTCATCATCGCCTGTGAGGATGGTCTGGTCATTGTTCAGGACTGTCTTCCTCTGATTGTTATGTGAAGGGGAATTTATTTTCTTCCATCACCTCTTTTCCCTGGGCCCCAGTTCCTGCCCAAATTAAAAGTCTGCAGCAGAACTTTATAGAAAGTGTTCAGGTGCCCTGTGATGAGAGGGATGACAGAGGGAGGAGCTTGTAAGAGAGAGAAGTGCTTCTACCTAGGCTGGGAATCAATATTTCAGGCCACAGACATGCAGATTTGCTGACTCTCGTGCTGGGAGCTGGCTCCTGGGGGATGGGAGGCAGATGTTTCCGGATCAAAGGGCAGTGCCCATCTAGGATGTAAAGCAGCTGGAGCCTCAGCAGGGAGCGTCCATTTCCAAATGCTCTGGGGACTCCGAAGAGGAGCCAGGGCCCTTAGGAGTGGGCAGGGAGAAGCCAGGGATGGAGAGATGTTTCTAGGTCCTGTCTGCTCACATCTTGTCCATCTGAGTGATTTCAGAGCTCTTGTTGGAGCTCACCATGAGCAGCAGAGCTGAGTGTGGACGAGTCACTAAGGCTTCTCGAAGGTTCTCTCTGCTCCCAGCACTGTGCTGGCACAGTCCTGGGGCACAAAGAGCCAAATGCAGAGCCTGCAAGTGGGCACACAGAAAGCCGCTCAGAAACAGAGGCCCAGGACCTCCACCACCTGGCAGCATGTGTTTGCTATTTGAGAATTTATCAACCCACAGCAAGGGGCCCCCAAGCCATTCCTTAGAGCATGTGACTTGGGCTTGAAGGATAATAAGAGTACAAGTTGAGTGTCGCTCATTTGAAGATCTGAAATACTCCCAAAAGCCAACACTTTTTGAGGACATGATGCCCAAAAGTGTTGGATTTTGAAGCATTTCAGATTTTGGACTTTTTGCATTGGGGAGTGCTTAGCTGTTAAGTTTGTGCAGATCTCCCTAAATCCGGAAAAACTCAAAAATGTGAAAAATTTCTGACCACAAGCATTTCAGATAAAGGACAATTGGCCTATAAAAATAAAATCTCAATGAATAGTTGCAAGCCTCTCTGAGTTCTTACCAGGCCTCTGACTCTGGGCTAACTCTACCATGTACATGATTCCCTTTAAGTATAGTAATAACCCTTTGGGGCCAATGCTCTTATACCTTTGCCCAAGGTCATACAGCCACTAATTGGCAAAGGCAGAAATTGTAATGAGAGCTGTCTGGCTCTGAAACCTAATTTTAACCACTCTGCTACAGTACATGCCCATCCAAATGCTGGTTACTTAAAATTTCCAGTTGTTGGGATACCAGGGAATAAAGGAAATTTATGTCCTTATAATATACTTAGAGAAAAATCTATTTAGCTCCACACACAATGCTAGAAAGGAGCTGGCTTTTTCATCATGTAATCGGAGCAACACAGAGAATTTAAAGAATCTGCTGCATAGAGATTTCTCATTTTGTAGGAATTAACCTGTGATCTGTGGTCTTTCTCATGGCAATAAGCTCTTCAACCCTGTGATACTCACCTGGAGAAAATTTAATCCATATAGAATTCACACCACACCACAACCACCCCAAAAAGAAGAGCTTCACCTTATTCCTCAATGGAAAGAGCATTGCCCACAGTATTTGAGAAGGGTAGGAGAAAAGTTAGAGACCAAATAGAGGCAACAAGAAGGAGAGAGAACATAAATAGCTCTCTTCTTGTACTCCAGTGAGACAGACCAGGAACAGCAAACTTTCTCTGCCCAGGGCCAGCTAGTACACAGAAAAGCAAGTGTAGACTATGAATAAATAACTGTGCAGTTCTGAATTTCAACCCAACTTTGCTTATGAAATATGAAAGGTGGACCCATGACTGAGTTGGTAGCATACCTCTGTGAGGACTTGAATCTGAAGATCTCACCTTGCCCCATCCTGGGAAGCCTTTTTCAAATGGAATATTGTATCAGAGAGTAATCCTCATACTCAGCACCAGTCAAAACTTTGGAAATGTGGAGCATCCTCAGTGTGTTATCTCATGGACCACTGTGCCAATTAGACAGGTAACACCTCTACTATTCTTGTCCCTTTTGGTTCTGACATGATAGCTCCTGCTGGAAAGGACACACTCCTGGTTCAGTGAATCGGTTCCCATTTAAAAGATGAAGGAGCAGAGTCTCAGAATGGTTACTCTTTGCTCCAAGTTACTGAGAATATATTAAGTGTTCAGAAAACATCAATCCCAAGACCAAGCCAGAGTTAGAAGCCTACCCCAGCTCCACCACCTCCTTGCTGTGGGACTTGGAACACAGCTTCTTGGCCCTCCAGGCCTTGGTTCATCTACGAAATGACAGATGAGACCAGGGTTTGTGTTGGGAGGTAGGTGGTCAGTAACTTTAGAAGGGTTAAAGGAGGCTGAGGTCTAGACAGCTTTACAGCAGAGATGTGCAGGTATTCAAGCCTAACAGAACCACCCAGATGCTCACTAAAATACAGATTCCTGGGCTCTCCTGAACAAGTGCTCCCTTTTGGCAGATCTGGGCTGGGCCCTGAGATATACATGTCCTGGTGGTGCCATTGTGTGGATGGGTCTAAAGCACGCGCAGAACACAGTACAGACACTAAGTTGGACTTGTGGGCTGCCTGTGGAAGGGGTGGGGCTCGGACACACTGTCATTGTAGTATGATGAGGTGTGCATCATTTGGAGATGGCTGGCAGGACTATGAAAGTGAGATAGGGAAGGTAGGAAAATTTGGAGGCTTGTGCAGTGGTCCAGGAATGAACTGCCAGTTTCCACAGCTGTGGGTCAGTGTTTCTGCTATGGTAAGATAGTCTCAAGAGACCTAGTGTGAGAAGAGCTGACCAGAGACCAGAGTCTCTGCCCTGTCCTTGAGCAATTCTAGTTGACATTAATCATGACAACAGTGAGCATGTGTTCAGCATCCTCTTTGGATCTGGCCCCCAACACTTGGCTTAGCAGTCCTGGAAGACAAGGTCTATTGTCATTGTAGGACACTCAGAGAGAAGCCACTTGCCCAGAGTCACACAGATAGGCAGACAGAAAAGTGGATCAAGCCTAGGCTCTGTGAACTGATGGCTTATGAGCCCACTAGCTTCCCAAAGCTGTCTGCCCATTTAGACCCTCAACATCATCTCAAGCCAACTTCCAAGGAGATTCAAAAGCTCCATTCTTGGCCCCCCTCTGTCACCTAATTCCCCCTGGCTGATAGTGGGAACACCTCTCTAGTGATGGGGAGACCCAGGCTCCTTCCACCCTGTGGCTCTGCCATCCTCTCAGATCTCCTTGTTGAATGTGAGGGGCTGGTAGAAGTCTTGTGGGTGACCCAGGCACTGGTTTCCTGAGAGACAGCCCTTCCTCCGGGCTTGGGGACCATGGTGTCATCCTGTTGTTGATTCCCAGGCTTCCTCTCTTTCTTGCCTCTCCTTGGAGGCTCAGCCCTTCTCAGCCCAAGGTGACAGATCACTGAGTCAAGTCTCTTTCCCAACACTCCTGTGGTTTCTGGCATGTGGGCAATATGATGTATCCAAAAACCAAAACTTCAATAAAAATGAAAAAGAGAAGGATGCAAAGCATAAGGAAAAAAGAGAGGGAAGGATGGGGAGAGAGAGACAGAGAAAGAGACAGAGAGACAGAGACATAAACCTTGGCTCTAAACGTCCAGGTAACCTCGGGTCAGTTGCTTATGTTTTCCACAAGAAGGCCAGGAAGACAGCAGTGTAAAAAACAGTAAACCTTGCAAGATAATTGTGGAACAGAAAGTGGACAGAGAAAAGGGGAGAGGTATTGTGTAACAGGAGAGAGAGATAATCTTCAAAGTGTTTTTGAATGAAATTGGAATCATAGGGCCACAGGGATCTAAACTTGGTTCTATTTTTTGTTAGAAAACCCCAGTTCTGATGATGCATTGAGTCACAGCAGGAGCTGCTGTTCTAAGGACAAGGACTAGACATTCTCATTGTGTCTCCTCTTGAGACGTGTTGTGTGATTTGGGGAAAACAGTGTAGCCCCTAGTTAAAAAAATTTGCTCCCTCTATGCACCAGGAGAGAGGAAAAATTACGCATCCCCATATTCTATTCTAGGTAAGGACTTTGGCAGTGCTGTGGTGATAATTGGAGGTATTTTGTGCAAACAGCATAACAATCTGACGGCTTACTCCTTTAAAACATAATAGACACATATAGAAAGGCACAGAGCCAGAAGTGAGTATAATCAATTCTTGAAGGTAGACAACTCTTAATGTTGTAATAGAATTCCACCATCTTTCTATGAGATTAGACTTTTAAAACAAATTCTGAGCCAATTCTATTTTAAACCTTGCCTTTGTAATTTAATGATATGTCATTAAAATGGGCTGGTCCTTAATTACTCTCTTCTCATATGTTCTTTAGATTGCATAATCTTCATCTCTGGGAAGTTTCCACGGCTTCTTAACCAAGCCCTAACGATAGATATTAGTTCTCCTTCATTTGCTGATGCTGTTGCAAGCATTTTCATGTGCAAACCGGGCAAATTTCCTGATCAAATGCATGACAATTTTACAGCTCCTGCTGTAACTGAGTAAATCACAACCCCTGGAAAGGTTAGACCAATTTAACTGATTCACTGCCACCCTTTCAAGGGACTCATTAGGGACCCTGGATCTGTTTTGGTTCACCACAGAGCAGAGACCTCATTTCCTCTAATTGGAAATGATGTGGCCAGGAGCAGAGCCTCGCTGATGGTCACTAATAACCCCTTTGATCTGCCCCAGGGAATGTCAGAAGGAGTTTAGCCCCTTCCCTGTGCCTTGGTATTCCGCTGTCCAATGAGCTGCTCTTTCTGTCCAGCCACCACTGACCTCTGGACATGAAAGAGGATCATGAGATGGGTTGGAGCCAGGGCACCTCAAATCCTGAGTCTGCCGATGGTGCACTATCTGTGCCTGCCCGAGACTAACAGGCGCTAGTGGTCCAGCATGCTGGAATAATACCATCCTGTCCTGGGGAGGATGTGTTAGTCAATGCCAGACTGAGTGTTCAACACCACTTCCTAAAGATGCTGGCCCCTATTGATGTGGTGGCCACTGTGGTTGGACACGTACACTCTATGCACACTGAGGAAACCCATTAACGATGCATTTCTCAAAATGTGTCCCTACTGCTGGGTGATACAAGGCTGTGTGGCTCAGTTCAGCCTCACTGTATAAAAAATGCTATAGCTGCAGAAACATTAAAATTGTCACACGTGGAATATGTCTTTGGCTGGGTTTCCTACAGGAAACTGGAGATGGATACGTTTTATCAAGGGAACAGCGAAGGGAAAGAAATCTCTTTATTTTTTTATAAGCAAATATCTTTGTTGTTTTGAACATTCACAGACTGTGTCCTCTTTCCAACCACTTAGCAGTTCATTCAAGAAAGATGTTCTGAGCAAGAGCATTTTCCTGCATGATCTCATTTAATCTTAACTAAATGTATAAGTGTAAAAACAGGAACTTATGTGTATGTACGTGTGGCTTTGTGCTCATGTGAGTGCCAATGCTTCGCACCCACCAAGGTCACATGCTTAATAAATGCCAGAACCAAAATAACCAGATTTTCTATTTTCAGACAACTTTTTGGCAAGTAATTATTTTCCACCCTATTATGTATTAAAGGTGGAGAAGGAAACTCCGAACAGCAATACTTCACTCTGAGTGTTTTTATTAGCTTTATGCTCATTAATATTTTTTTACCTTGACTTTTGGAGAATGGCAGGATTTTTGCAGAGCATCAGACTTGATTGGGACCATCTTACTCTTTGGGTGGGGGGTGGGTGGGGGATATCCTGGCTGTTTTTTTTTTCTTCAGTTTTTATGTGGGTGTATATTTATAGTATACAATGATTACAGCCATCATGGGAGGAGGAGGAGCACTTTAGAAGACCTACATTCTAATTGAGCCTATTGGTAGCACACTTGTAATCCCGGGACCTTGGGAGGCTGAGGCAGAAGGATTACAAATTCTAGCACACCTTGGGCAACATAACAACTTACTGAGACCCTGTCCCACAATATTTAAAAGTGGGCTGAGGATGTCACTCAGTACACAGCCCCTGGCTTCAATATCTAGGACTACCAAGAAAAAAAGTTGAGACCAAGATTTGGCTGCCATGCTGTCTCTTGGGTAGTTTTTAAAAAAGGAGGGGTGTGGTGAAGGCAGGAGACAGGAAAAGGAGTGTTGCAGGACTGTCCTGCTACAATGCTGTATATGGTTAGATTTCTACATTTATGTGTAAATGTATATAATTGTTTATTCTTACTTTTAAAATACATTTAAACTTTTTAATTTTTTTTACATTATATATTTTTCACTATATTTTATAGGGACTTAAAGTTTAACATATCAATACTTGATGAAAAATACCTCTTCCATGTTAAGCCTAAGATGTTTGATATTCAGACAGACAGTCAGCTCAACAGCCTAGGTTGTACAGTAATAACAATAACCTTCTCTAGGAGTGTTAACAACCTAAGTTTGCAGACCACAAATTACAGAAAAAGGAGGGCTGTAAGGACAGCCAACATTTTGGCCCTAGCCTTTCAAGGTCAATTAAGACTCAGGACATAGGAGAACCTGTGCTGCAACATCATGAAACTCAGGTGAGCTCCAAATTTTCTTAACAAGGAGATAATGGAGCCACAGAGGAAAGAGACTGAAGTTCTATAGTGTGCCTGGGGAGAGTCACATGAAGAGAAAACTTTCTCTCAAGCTCTCACAGAGAGCAAACTGGTCAAGCATTGGCCGTGACGCATCCACATGGATGACACAAATAAAGCATCTACAAAATAATGTACAGGACTACAAGATAAACCCTGAGAAGACTTCACTGACCACATAAGAAATATAAAGTTCATGTGTTAGTATATAAGTCTTGATCTATCTAGGTCTTAACCATCCAGCAGAAAAGTATAAAAATGAAGTATACATCGTGGGGCCATAATATTAAGCTGAGCTGTAAATGGCTATGGTCGACAACTTCTTTGAATAACTCATTATTGTTGTGGAATGCTGGACCGTGTTGGACTGTGGTGTCGAGTTCAAGCACCTAAGTTAGTTGAATGACAATGGAGTGCCCACCTTTGACAGGTGTAGACAATGGAAGGGGTATAGAAAGAAAAAATCATGATGTGTGTGTATACACAGTACAGTTGGGATAGATAATGCTGTGCTTCTACATAATCCTATGAGAGGCAAGATCTGCACTAATGGTGGTTGGACAGGATATTAGGTCGGCTTCTAGTACTACGGTCATCAACTAGGAAAATAATTATTGAATTTTTTATATAATTCAGGTATAAAAAATAAGATAAGTAAGCAGCTACACTCTTAATTTACTGATAAGAGACATCTGCTAAAATAATATCTGTAAATATAATATGTATGCACCTTGTACGATACCAAAACATTATGAAAACAGTTTGCAATGTATTAATTTATCAAATCTCTCTTGTTAAGATGTCTTGAAACTATCTGATTGATATTTGTACTTCAATAAAATAAAAAAAAAAGACTCAGGACATATAAGAACTTGTACTGTAACATTCTGTAACTCAGTTGTGTCTGAAATTTTCTGATCAAGGAGATTATAGGGCCAAAGAGGAAAGTGATCAATGATGTAGAGTGTGCCTAAGGAGAGTCACATGGAGAGAAAACATTCTCTCAGGCTTTCACAGAGAGCAAATTGGTCAAGCAATGGCCATGACTCATCCACATGGCTGACATAGAAAAAGGATCTACAAACTGTGATACAGGGTCTCAGGATAAATCCTGATGGGATTTGAGTGGCCTTAATTAGATACAAAAGCTACAATTCTTGTCACATAGGTCTTGCTTTATCTTGGTCTTAATGATCCAGCAGAAAAGTATAGAAACAAAGTATAAGAAGTGAAAGTAAAGCCATATTATTATACTGAACTATAAAAGACTCAATTCAACAACTTCTGACATTGCAAAACATACAGAAGATCCAATACTATTATGGACTACTGGACTATTTTGGAATATTTTGCTGAATTCATACACCTATAATATTTCAATGACAAAACTAAACAAAAAAAGGGGATACAATTGAATGACCATTTTGTATCTGTAAATTCAAAATAGTTAAGATAGATATACAGCTACATTCTCTTAATTCAGTGAATAGAGGGATCTGTTCTAACAGTGTTTGTAAATAGAATATTGTGTCTGCACCTTGAACAACAAATAACCACTAAGAAAACAATATGCAATGTATTAATTATTGAAATTGTCCTACTAATTTGATTTGAAACTGTCTCATTGCTATTTGTCTTTCAATAAAATTATGGGAAAAAGAAAGATTTGGATCAGTTAAAATCTAGTCTTAGCCTGACCTCATGGAGGAGAGCGCAGCCCTGTCTCCCTGCCCCCGGAGGCAAGGACTCGGCCTATGTACCCTGACTGAGTCACCCAAGCTGCTGGCCCTGGGCGGGCACTTGGTCGCTGAGGCTAAGTCCTGAGAGAGCTACCTGTTAGCAGCTGCCTGACTTCAGAGTCCCACAGCGTTCACTTGTGCAGTTGTCAGGTGCCAGCCAGGCTCTCGGAGGGGGGATCTCGACCCCCACTCTCTTTTTTACATTTTTCCTACAGGGTCTCACTATGCAGCTCAGACTCGAAGTGATTCCCCTGTTTTCAGCCTCCCTAGCACTGGGATTACAAGCTCATGCTACCCAGTCATGGCTCGGATGCCCTGGTGTTCAGGACCAGGGATCGAACCTCAGTCCCCATGATTGCCAAAGCAGGCACTTAATCCCCTGAGCTATCTCACTGGCCCGCTGACCCCCACTCTTTTCTGGGAAGAACAGCAAAGCCACCTTGTGACAAGAGCACACAGACTGCAAAATGTTGGTCATCTTGGGAAAACAGAACCTGCCATGGTATTTAAAAAAAAAAACAAAAAACTGGAGAATTCAGTTTGACGTCTTAATCAATACAATGTGTCAATGCTGAGTGACCATCACTCAGGACTTCCTGCTATCATTTCTCTTTTGAGGGTTTGTTTATATTGAATTTTTTCTTCTAGGCTTTTTGGGTTGTTTCTCATTAACACAACTCTAATTATTCCTCCATGACCAGAGCAGCATTTGCAAGCTGAATGCTATTCCCCTCTCTCTGTAGCTAAACCCTTACACCCAGTGGTCAGGGTTTCCACCTTCCTCCCAAACCAGACAAGAATCTGAAAACAGGACGATCCTGTTTTCTCCCCACCCCAATTAATTCTTTTTTATGGAAAAAAGGTGAAAAAGAATTTCACAACAATAATAGGAGAAGAACAAGAGTTAACACATTGCATATGGTGATGGCCAAAGTGGTGACTCAGAGTACAAGATGCAGGCATAAAGAGTTCTCCAATCAATATTCGTGCGAAGCTTCCTTTCCAGTGCACGCAGAGGTACTAGCAGCGTAGCTGTCTTGCATTTTATTCCCCTTTCCCTTTCTTCTTTTACCCTTTTGCCCATCCCAGTTCCTTTCTCCTTTTAAACAATTTCCTCCTTTCTCAGTATCCTTTCCAATTTTACGTTATTGTTGTCTGGTGTTTCAGTTATGTTTATTTTAACCCTCATCAGATTATTTGCATTTTTGTAGCCAGTGATTATTTCAGTTCATGGCCAAATTCATCCAACTCTAGCACATCCCTCCTTGCTTGTCTTTGAAAAGTGTGCTTTTAGTGATGCTTTCAGGGAGGTTCCAGGTGATAAAATTTATCTACTTTTGTCCAAAAAACAAATTGATGCAACTTCCAACTCCTTCACAATTATATATTTTTACCTTCACAGTTAATTTACTCAACTGGATTTATGTCCTTAAAGTCATAATGACCTTTTTTTAAAAATTTTATTGAGAAAGAAATAGAAATGAGAGTTTCAAAAGAGGTTGGTAGGACAGTTACAATGATTAGTACATTGCTTGTTTTCTTCATAGTGTTATTCATAGTATAAGACACAGACATGATATGTTGTCTAAACACTATTAGTTCAAAGCTTTCTTCTCATTGAACTGAGAAAGTAGCTGTATATCTATGCTAACTATTTTGTATATACATTGTATATATTTTTTTCACTATAAAATGGTCATTTATATCCCCCTTTTTTGTTTACTTTTTGTCAGAGATGGGTATTCCATTGCCATTCATATATTGTACATGCATGAATTCAGCAAAGTAATCCAATACAGTCCATCGGTCTATAATAGTAGTGGGTTATCCGCATGACTGGCAATGTTAACCTCAAAACTTTGAGGAAATTTTTGCACCATCCATTGGTGTCAAGAAATCTGCTGCCAATACCAGACGTGTGCTTTAATTTACATCGTGTTCAGTTGTTCTGACAGCCTGGTGCCCATAGGAATCGATAGGAGAGAAACAGTAAGTGTCTGCCTCAGGAGCAGTGAAAAGAAAAAAATCCATCATGTGGATAATCTGTGTGGAAATCTCCCTGTTGACTTCAAAGATAGGCTCCTCTTCCTCTTTTCTTTATGTCCTAAAGAACAGGATTACAATTTTAGAGCTCAGTTTGTGATAATTCCTAGCTCTGCTAGATTCTGAGAGATTTTGACTCATTGTTAAGCTTTTCCTTCTGTGTGTGTCAGGCTTTGCTTCTTTGTGATGCCGCTGTGTACTGCATTTTGGGATAATCCTTCATTTCTAGTTCCCCGTTCACTCTTTTGCTCTGGCTATATCTATCCTGTGCTGTTAACTACACATCTACTGAATTTTCATCTGTGAGAATATTTTACATGACCTAAATCCCAAGAAATTCTTTATCCAATCTAGTTCTTCTTTTTATTTTGTTATTTTATTGCATCTGCTTGTTCTTTTACTCTTTGATAATTTGAACAAAATTACCTTTTTAATGTGCAATGTTGGATTGTTTTTTGCATCTTTATATTGTAATGGAATACTAGTAGATATCAATAAAGAAAATATAAAAATATGCTTGTTACTATTATATAAAATTAAAATTCAATATTTCATAGTAAAAATAATTAGTGAATAACAATGGTTAATATGCTGTGTACCATGATCTTGAAAGAATGACAAAATGATACTCAGAGTACAGGTCAGAGACCAAAATGATTCTCTCTTATGAAGAACAAACAAATAAAAGGACAAGACTTAAGAAAAATAAGCCAGACACACAGCTTACATATCACACAGTTTCTCCGATATGAGGCAAAAACATACATGGAGGGAGAGAAGAGAAGGAGGAAACAAAATAGAAAAAAAAAAAAATATGGAGAAAATCAAAGAACTCTCAAATCATTCTGTTGCTTCAAAAATAATCTAAGATACATGCTGATTTATTTCATTTGTACTATTAGTTTCCTTTGTAATGTTGTCTTGTGTTGTTGTGTGCTTGTTTGTTTTGGCACTGGGAATCAAATTCAAGATATTTTTCTTGCTGGGCAGGGGCTGTCCCCAGCCCTGTAAGGTTGTTTTACAACAGCAAGTTACTGATATGTTGATTTTTTTTTCTATTTCTTGGATGACCCAGTCCCATAATGGATTACATCTTTACATCTTGTGTGGACTGAAGGTACGTCTACCAGTATGTGAGTGTGTGTGTGTGTGTGTGTGTGTGTGTGTGTGTGTGTGTGTGTGTGTGTTATGTGGGAGAACTTATAATTATGTGAACACATCTTCAAGTGAATCTTTTTGTGTGTGTGTGGTACTATAGACTGAATCTGGGTCTTCACAATGAGCTATGGCCCTAGCCCTTTTATTGTATTTTATTTTATTTTACTTTATTTTATTTTATTATTTTTGAGACAGGGTCTCAGGAAGCTATCAGTTTCCCAGGCCGAGTTTCAACTTGCAGTGCCCCTGTCTCAGGCTCCCAGAGGGCTGGGATCACAAGCAGAAGCCACCACGCCTGGTTCAGCTGAAACATTGTCTTATGCCCATCCACCAAGGCCTATGACCATGCCATAGGGTGTCCTGTAGGGTGGATTTACCTTAGGGAGGTGGGCTGATTTACATATTCATATTTGCCCTAGTGTCCCTAACTCCCACACCACATGAGTTTGGCAACTTGGCCTCCATCCCTCCCCATGGTGCAAGCTCAAGGCTTGGATTTCCCAACGTTTGTTAAAATCATTATCCCACAGAACCCGGGCAGACCTCAAGCTTTCTCCTGCTTTTCTGGCAGGCTCAGCTGTTTGTGGAGGACATAACTCCTTGAAGGGCCTCAGCTTTAAGCAAAGCCTCTCAGCTCTTTTTCTGCGGTTCCAAGGTTCCACCTTCTTGCCCAGGTGGATGGTCAAATCCCGATTCTGGCCATCCCTGTCTATGCTTGGGTCCAGCAGCACTCTTGGGCATCCAGCACTCCTGGCCAGCTGCTGCAGCTCGTGGCTCTATCTTGGTGTCTGGCACCTGGGACACGCTGGCTTCACACGTGCACACTGTGTCCTATCATTCTGTTTGCCCGGGGTTCCAGCAGCACTCTGGGCACAGCATCTCTGCAGAGCCCAGGTGCATGGACTTTAGGAAGGACTCAATTCAGGGCCAGACTTGTGCATTCTTCTACAGCTGGATAAGGCAAAGTTTCGACAGTTTTGACCTTCTTGTGGAATCAGAAGTTGCATCAAATACAGAACGAAGCCCACAGCTCCTCTCAGAAACGGGTGACCCAGGAAGCCGGGCACAGCCCTTGCTGGTCACATCATGACCCAGGGTTAGCTGAGCACTCTTTTTTTATTTCTATATTAGAGCGCATTTGCAGTACCCAATGAGAACATTCATCACGGGAAATGTGTGCGTGCACACCGTGTATCTTAATTCTTGTTCTTTTAAATCCCCTCCCCGCCCTCCAATGCTTCTGTCCCTCCCCAAATGCAAAAGCTCCTTTTCCAATTTTTTTGCTCTAATTCTTTTGGTGTTTTTAATTCCTTCCCTTACCCTCTGCCCCATCCCTCCCCCATCTCACATTCACCTTCCCATTTAAAAATATTTGATTTTCATAATAAAAAGATACAAAAATAGTCAAAAAAATATTTGATCCACTTCTTCCTGTGTTCTATGTTGCTCCTCACTTACACTTCAGGCTATTCACACAAGCAAAGCGATGCAGTATTTAAACTTGAGTGTCTAATTTGTTTCACTTAAGATTAGAGTCTCCAGATGCATCTGTTTACCTAACAATGCCTCAAGTTGTTCCTTTTTTGTGACAGAGTAGTACTCAATTTTATATAAACATCACATTTTCTGTATACATCCACCTGTCACTGGGCACACAGGCTGTTTTTAAGACTCAGCTATTAGAAATTGTGCTGTTAGTCTACGGCCATACCACCCTGAACGCGCCCGATCTCGTCTGATCTCGGAAGCTAAGCAGGGTCGGGCCTGGTTAGTACTTGAATGGGAGAAATTGTGCTGCTAAATCTTGGAAACAACCAAGATGCCCATCACATGAAGAATGGTTGAAAAAGGTGGTATTTTTATACAAGGGAGTATTACTCAGCTATAAAAAATGATAAACTTAAAAAAATGATAAACTTGAAGCATTTATATTTAAGTGGATGCCACTCGAAGATATACTTATAAGTGAAATAACCCAAACCCACATGTGAAAATATCATATAGTCTCCCTAGTTTAAGAAATCAAAAGAAGAAATACAATTAGAAAGGTATAACACAACTAAAAGGAAAGTGAGAACTTGAGAATTAGACAACGAGGAGAGGGTAAGGAGAAAAGCTGAGACATAGGACAGGGACAAAGCCATATATCTGTATGCACAAGATGGGCCAGGCAATGAACTTGAGAAACATCAGCAGGTTTTTGAAAATAACAGTTAATTGGTAGGATACTCGACCTGATTATCTATATATGCCGATATCTGTGAACCAAGCAACTGCACTGAAGATAGCAATGTGTAATAGAAGGATCACACTTGCAATACCTGCCATTCTGCTAAACATATACTTCTTGTCATGACATACCAATTATTACAATACTGTCTCACAAGCAAAAGTTCTTTTTAAATGGGCAATAAATGAAAAAAAGAGACACAAGAAAAAAAAATGTCACAGGATGGTCCTGATACAATGCTGAATATGATTAAATTTCTACTAAATTTCTCAGTAAAATATGTCTATTCCTATTTTTTTATTTTTTTTCCTCATATTCTGTAAGAACTTAAAATTCAACACATCAATACTTGATAGAAAATACCTGTTCCACATTATGCCTAAGATGTTTGATATTTAGACAGATAGGGTAAACTGAACTGCATATGTTGCAGGGTAATAATCAGTTTCTCTTCCGGAGGGTTAAAAACCTGTTTGCTGATCAAAAATGGGAGAAAAAGAAGGGCTGCAAGGCCAGCCAACATTTTGGCCCTAGCCTTTCAATGTCAGCGAAGATTCAGGACACAGGAGAACCTGTACTGTAACATTCTGTAACTCAGTTGTAACCCAAATTTTCTGATCAAGGAGATTATGGAGCCACAGAAGAATGTGATCGATGATCCATGGTGTGCCTAAGGAGAGTCACATGGAGAGAAAACTTTCTCTTAGGCTTTCACAGAGAGCAAACTGGTCAAGCAATTGTCATGACTCATCCACATGGCTGACACAGACAAAAGATCTACAAAGTGCAGTACAGGGTTACAGGATAAATCCTGAGGCGACTTGACTGACCTTATTAGATACAAAAGTTGCATTTCTTGTGATATAGGTCTTGCTTTATCTTGATCTTAGCCATCCAGCAGAAAAGTATAAAAACGAGGTATACAAAGTAAAGCCATATTGATATGCTGAGCTGTAAAAGGCTCTGGTCAACAAATTCTGCGGATGACCCACTACTATTGTGGACTGCTGGTCTGTGTTGAAATGTTTTGCTGAATTCAAGCACCTATAGTATTTAAATGCCAATAGAATACCCATCTCTGACAGGACTAAATAAAAAAGGGGATACAAAGGAAGAACCATTTTGTATTTGTATATACAGAATAGTTAGGATAGATATATAGCTACTTTTGCTTGATTCTATGAGAAGAGAGATTTGTAGTAATAGTATTTGGACAGGATATCCTGTTTGCTTCTTGTACTATGGATAACTACTAAGAAGATAACAATGTAAAATTTATTAATTATTGAAAATGTCCTATTAATCAGCTTTGAAACTGTCTTGTTGATATTTGTCTCTCAATAAAATAAAATAAAGAAATGGTACTGCTAGAAATGTGGGTGTGCACATGTCACAGTGTATGTGAGGATGCTTTATAACTCTTTTGAGAAGACACTTAGAAAAAGAATCTCCAGTTTTAGTCATTTAGGACTCTCCATACCGATTTTCATAGTGGTTGTACCAATTTACACTCCTACCAACAACGAAGAAGGGCTCCTTTCTCCCATGGCCTTGCCAGCTTTTCTTACTAGTCAATTTCTTGATGAGTGAGATGGAATGTCAGGGCTGTTCTAATGTGCATTTCCCAAATGGCCAGTGAGGCTGAGCCTTTTTTGTATACGCTAAGTCCTCAGCTTAAAAACATCCAAGTGGTGAGCTTTCACAAGTGCCCTGTGTAAGACTCCATTTGTCAGCTTCCAAATGAAGCTGACTTAATACTGAACAATTCTGGAACAAAACTTGTTTGTAATGAGTCAGGGACTTTACTGGCTGTACTTCTACATCTGAGAAGTGTATGCTCATCTCAGATGTGCATGTCTTTATTGGGTCTTTAAATTAAGGAGGATTAAGTTGAGGGGCTTCCCTTTTATATCCTAAATACTAGTCCTCTGCCTGAGAAGTAGCTGGCATTTTCCCCCATTCTGTGGGTTGACTATTCACTCTGTTGGTGGCTTCCCTTGCTGTGCAGAAGCTTTATCGTTGGGAACAATCCCATTGGTGGGTGCTTTGTAAGATTTCTTGTTCAGCTGGGGTCTACCTGAAACAGTGGCCAAAAAGAAAAGGAACAGATGGGGCCATCCAGAGCCCCTCTCCTCCCTGGCTTCCCTTGCTCCTCCACAAACCGGAGGCACCAAAGCCACCATGCACATCAAGAAGGGCAGCCAAGATGAGTGACTTTGAGTTGCTCTCTGCCCTTCAGATGCCTGAGCAGTCACATTTGCATGTGCTGTTTATGAAATACATGTGCTCTTCGATGTGCTATCTCCACATCTGACTTAAATGTTCCTCCATTGCCATTGAAAACTGGCATCACACAGTCTAAAAAAGAAGGGTAGAATGCACACTCAACATCTGAAGTTCTGTTCCAGTTTTTGCTCAGAGCGATATTGAGAGCAAATAACAACCCCTGTGACAAGTCAAGAGGGAAATTACTGGATAAAGAAAATCATCACCATGCAGCACTATGAAGACACTTGCTACCTGACTTTAGAACAAAGGCCCTGTGTTTTCACTATTCACGGGGCCTGCCAAACTAGGTAACTGGCTTGAGCCAAAGAACTTCTCTGCCCCTATGGTTTGCTGTATCCATTACTCAAATGCTGCTGCTGTCCTGCTGAGCATCCCCTGGTGCCAGTGGTGTCCATCAGTATTGCACTTGCTCTCCTGATATTCGTGCCTCTCTCCCTGAGCCCCTTGTTCATCCAAGCTGTCAGGATAGGGTCAGAAACTAGACCACAGATGGGAGCTAAGCAGTACTGAAAGCTAACTCATTCCCAGAAAAGACAAGGGCGGCCCTGGCTAAGGACTCTGTGTCCTACCCTTACAAAAAACAGCCACACCTTCCTGAGAACCATGCAATCCCTTGTACTGTAGTGTAAATAGGCAACGTCCCCCAAAGCCTCCTGCACTGAGTGCCACATCCCCAGCAACAGCCATGCTCAGGGGAGGAGCCTAGCGATGTGACACCAAGACACCAACTTTCTCAATGGGTGAATTCATTGATGAGTTCCTAGTGGAAGGGGCTGTCAGGAGGTGGGGCCAGGTCAGAGGCATTGGGTCACTGGCAGCTGCCTGTGAAGATGTATTCTGTCTCCAGCCCCTTTCTCTGTCTGGCTCTCTGGCTCTTGGCTCCCTACCCACCATGACATATCTCCCTTCTGCCATGATGTTTCTGTGGACCATGGACTGAACTCTTTGAAATGAAAGCTAAAGTAAATCTTTCTTCCTTTAAGATCTTTGTGTGTGTGTGTGTGTGTGTGTGTGTGTGTGTGTGTTGTACTTTGTCCCAGCAATAGAAATCCACCTAACAGTCCCTCTCTCTTTTTGCCTTCTCCATGAGATCAGCCCTGGTTTAAGGCTAGACCTGCACCCACTTATTCCAAAAAATGATTGTGAGAAGATCCAGTAGAGAATCAGGAGTTGGAGGACCCAAGACAGCACAATGATAAGAGTTTATCACAACCTCAGTTGTCACTGTGGGCCACAAATGGGACACAGAAAGCCAAAGGGGGCCAAGGGGGCAAAGAAACAGACTTGAAAGTCACCCCCAGAAATGAGGGATCAGGTTGGACTTTTCTTCAGCCTCTATTCCTGACCCAGAGCATGTGTAAGAAGCACTCAGCTACTGTCCAGATATGCAGGATAGTGCCTGAGAACTGGGCTGTGCCCTAGCCCCAGGGGACCTTCCTACACCTGCAAAAGTCAACCCTCCCAGCCCCAAATTAATATATTTAATGAAAGATGCAGGAGAAATAGGCTGTTTCCAGGGAAGCCTCTCCCTGGCTCCCTGAGAGCTTCAAATGTCCTCCACCCACCCTTCCTACTGGTTCTTGTCACTGGCGTCCCACTTCCAGAACATTCCATGACTAACAAGGCACATAGCTTTTGCGATGGGTGATGGCATATTATTGGAAAGCCTACCAAGAACCAAAAGACCCACTCTGAGAGGAGCCCCTGACCACCCCCCAGAGTTCTCAGGTTTCACCCTTTACAACCTTAATTAAAACTATATACCATACCTGTCAGAGGCCCTGCATCAGCACTCAGTGCCTCCCAGGCCTCTAGGCCCCTCGTTGGCCTGACATCTATGACTCACCAGGCTGGGTGCATCTTGGGCATCCTGAAGAGTGGGACAAAGAGTGACTAGGAGTTTTGGACTTGAACCAAGCTGAGTCAAAATCCCCAAGTTGTTGCTCCTGAAGTGTTTAGGGTCAGGTGATTTCATCCCTTAGAGCCTCAAGTTTTCTCCTCTGTAAAAAGCAGCAACAAGATTCACCTCAAAGGGTGTCAGGAAGATGGGTAAGTAGTGTTATGGGTGGACGGCTTTCTGACCGATGGCTAGAACAAAGCAGGCTCTTAACACACACGGGTCAGTGAGCCAATGGGTGTCACATGGAAGTCATCCAAGAAGTATGTCCTCTACCACCCACTCATTCAGAACCTGCTGATCCCTGGCCTGAGTTGGAAAGCAGCCTGGGGCACTGGTCCTGCTGTGTTCCAGGTGGCATTCAGACTTCATTTCCCCCTTCTGGAAACGGGTATAAATAAGAGCACTCAGGGGGCCAGGAAGATAGCTCAGTGGTCTAAGCACCTGCCTGGCAAGTGCAAGGACCTGGGTTCACTCCCCAATACCACATGCCATGTGGGTCCTGTGCTGTACTGGCCACTGAAACCAGGTGTGGTGGCTCACAGTGCTGGGGAGACTCAGACAAGATGATCAGTGCGAGTGTGAGCTGTGTAGCAGGATCCTGGGCCAAATAAATAAAGAAAATTAAAAAGAAAATATTTAGGTCCTACTTTATCAACGTGATGTGCACTTTCCTGGGCAAAGCTATTAGTGCTTAGAATAAATGTTCTTGCCGTCTGCCGGTTCCCCGTGTCCTCTCCCATCTGGGGTAGGATGGTAATTCTGGAGTGGATGCTGCGTTTCCACATTCTCTGCCTACCCCCACCATTGCTTTTATCAGCCTCAAAGTGTAGATGTGAACTTGCCTCCTCCCTGCCTACAGCTCTTAGTGGCTCCCCAAGGCCCTGGCTCCTAAGGTGACCTACAAGTTCTAGCCACTGTCGATCCCTTCACCTGGACCACTTTCACTCTTGCTTCCTAGCCTCTGTCACACACACACACACACACACACACCCACTGGGCTCCTGTTCAGTTCCTCTAATTTAATTTCCTGTGAACTCTCCTGCCACAGGGACTTTGTACATGTGGTCTCCTTGTGTTGGCTTATTACATCCAGCTTGGGCATTCCTTAGGGCACCTCTCCACTGCAGACCAGTGGGGGTTTGCCGTGACAGCACCTTGTGCCTGGTCTTCACAGCACCTGCTGTCTAGGGGATGTCATAGCTCATGCAGTAGTGAGCAGCTACCTCTAATCAACTAGCAGCCTTTAAAAGAGAGAGCAAGTGAACTCATCCTGCCCCAGATCCGTAGTTTCATGTCTCTGCACCTATGACCTTCACTTACAATATTCCAGCTCTGGAGATACTACCCTACAGATGCCTGTAGACTTCCCCCTGCAGAAGCCAGTCTGTCCCAGCTGAAGTGGCACATTGGCATGGAGATGGCTCCCAGGACTGCCATGACCCACATAGCATGGGGCTGCTGCCTACTCCAGTGACTTTGTCCCTGGCCCTCCAGTAGGGAGCACCCAAGGCTACGCCCTCATGGCAACAGTTGAGGTAGACCAGATGTCTCTTCCAGTCCTCCTGCCATTCACTGTAATGCTGTTTCTTCTGAAGGTGGTGGTCACTTGGGAGAGCTTTAGGTCACCCTACTGGTTCCTCAAAAGGGCCTGTGGCATGATTCGCCTCATGTTCAAGCCTCTCTGTAAAGCCCATCTCCTTCCCTGTCTCCATGGCTCCCAAGAATTACCTGGAGTGAGGAAGTCTCAACAGCCCCTAATCTGGCTCTCCTGCTGCCTCTCCCATCTGGTCGCTGACTGGAGCATGAGTCAAAATTCCAGTGAGGACTTGTTCTACACAGACTTCTGACTCCCCCAAGGGGTGGGAATAGGACTGTCTTTCTAAGGAGACTCCAGGTGACAGGAGGAGGTGCTCAGCAAGCACCCATGCAGTACCGCTGGGCCAGAACCACGACTTTGTATGGTTAAGATGTTGCCTCCCTAAAATTTCCAGATTCCTAGCACAGTGTAGGTAAATTTACTGAATAAATCCAATTACCTATTAATAACATGGGCTGCCTAAGCATAAAGTTGAGTGCCACAAAAGAGACAGAAAGTAAGTGGCGATGCACACATTCTCTTGCAAGAGATAGATCCAGTCCAACATCTCCCTATCAGGGTATCTTCCATTTCTGTTCTCTAGACTATAAACATGGTGCTTTATACACAATGCCCTTTTAAATCAAAGTCTCGTGACATCTGCTTTATTATCCCTGTTGAGCGAAGGAGTTCACAAAGATTTAGAAAATCTCTAATTTTCCACATCAATTCTCTTACCCCAGGAGCCCCAGGGTTATGAATGACAGGAGGCATTTAATTAAAACCACGTGTGAAGTATAACACATTTTTTTCCTAGAAGCTCAGGAACTGGAGGGCTGGAGCAAAGGAAGATGTTTCGGGACAAGCCTAGAAATAGATTGGCAGGAGTCTATTTTTCCTTTTGTATTTTTAGGGAAGGGTCTACAGGGTATCAAGGTTTTACTACTAGTTTGGACTCATAGTGATCTATCTGTTTACAGCCTCCCAAGAGCTGGGATTACAGGCACGCGCCTCCACACCCAGTCTCAATTGCCATCTCAGTGCGCTCCGGGGGTCGGAGCCAGCACAGCAGGCCCGGCGATCGAAGCCCCCGGCCTCTGTGCCAGCTTGCAGGCGCTTTAATCCACTGAGCTATTTGGCTGACCCTAGGAGTCTATTTCTCCATATAGCTGCATCCGAATAATATTTATGGCCAGAGGGCCTTCCGAGGGCATTTTGTCATTAAGCTCCCAGAACCTTGCAGGAGTCAAATATGCTCCTTTCCGATTCTGGCTGTGTTTTTCAGCAAAGTCATTTTCCCCCACACGGGAATCTAGAGTACATTGATCGGAATTTTAAACCTATGCTTTTAGTGACTTTCTTTTTAAAGGGACAAGAACTGGTATCACGAAAGTTAACCAATTCGCTGGGCCAAGCTGTGTTTGAATCATCGCGGAGGTTTTTTTACATTGAGGTCCCTAGAGTCAGGCGTAGCAAGGGTGAAGTTGGTAACTACTGTTTTCGCTGTACTCTTGGTAACTTCCGCTTTCGACATAACTACCTATTATGCTTGTTAATTTTCCTATATGGTAATTATGATATGATAATTCCAATCCCCAAAAATAAAACATCCTCCTTCTAGAAGCATGCTTGCCAGTTCATTTTGGGTTACCAGGCACCGTTTTTCAGAACCTCTCTTGTAACCAGGGATTGTTGCTCAAGAAGGTAGAGCTTTCCAGTGAGTCTTTTTCATCTTCACCTCGTGCTTCTTATTTGGGATAATGATGATATCTGGAGCTACGGCTGCCACTTTGATACTGTAAGAGAAGAAGCATGAGGAATGGAGGCCAATACGAATGGATGAGGCTAAGATTTTTAATACGACTGTTACAAGTAGATCGTCTGAACCCCGTTTTACAGATGACATAGTAGAGGTACAGAATGCCTCTGTTATTTGCCCAAAGTCCTATAGCTAATAAGTGGCAGTGACCAGTGTTGATTCACCAAGTTTGGGAATGGCTGCAACAACTGCCACTACAGAGACAGACATGAGCAACAGCAGTGGCTGTGGCTGTTTGTATTATTATTATTATTATTATTATTATTATTATTATTATTATTGTGATTAATGTCTTTACAGCTACCCTGGGGATCCGACCCAAGAGGGCAGGCGAAGTCGGTGCCATCAGGGGGCACAGAACAAAGAAGGTGAAGAAATCCTTCCTGCCCTGTGAGACATCTGAGGGTACAGCCAGGCATGGGGGAGAGAGAAAGGGGGAGGAGAAATGGACCCCAGCCACCCCCAGCCATGTAAGCTGGGCTGCCCACGCACCCCCAGCCGAGGAATCGCTTAGCAGTGGCAGCCGTCCAGGCAGATGAGGCCCGCACCTGTTTGCAATGTAATTTAGCTATTATCAGCTTTCGCATCCAGCTGAAATTCAAAGACTGAGGACGGGGGATGATGGAGGGGCCTGGAGAGGGGGGCTAGGAAGCCAGAGAAACCAGCCGATCAAATGTCCTAAATTGCCTCCTCCACTTTAATGCCTTATATAAAAATTTCCTGTAATGCATGTTACCATAAATAAGGGGTTGCCGAACAAGCCTGCAGCAAGATGTCTGCTATCTGAACTCTCCCCCCAGGCAGCGTCTGCAGCCAGCCTGGCTGGGTCCCTCCTCTCCAGTTATCTTGTAAAAGGTCTAGCTCTCCAGACCTTCAGGAGCTGAGTGGGGCACAGAGGGGCACGTCCGTAGATGACATTTAGGGTTCGCCACACACTGCCCTTCCCTGGCCCTGCTTATGGAGGCAATGGCAGGGGCCATGTGATGTCCCAGGTACCCTCTTCCCCACCTCCATCCAAATTCACATCAACCACTCAGGGTGGCCAGATGCTGACAGCATAATCCGCATCCTTGCCCCAAGGAATCCAGCCAGGTATTGGGGTCACCAGGGGCACACGGACTGCTTTAAAGGAAATGTATGCAGGATGCAACTGGACAATTGGTCCCTGTTTCTTTGCAAGCAAAACTAGGAGGCAATTTCTCTGGTGATAAGAGTCAGATTCAGCTGATAGTTTATCATGTGTCTGATGATTCTCATGGAATGCTCGCAGCTACTACCAGGGTGGTGGTGGTGGTGACAATAGTGATGGAAAGAAGAGAGTGAGGAGGAAGAGTCCATGCTTTGTGGGTATTTGCTACACACTCTTTCTGAGGCTTCAATGATGAGAGTCTCATGTCAAGCTTTAGACACTACATTGCTCTCATGCACAGACCTCTTCTCTAGAAATATCTAATTTAGAAATCATCATCACTAGGGTTGGAGGAGAATCATGAGGTGTCTTTGCTTGGATTCCCCACACACACACACACACACACTCCTGGCCATGGAGTCAGAGCCTAAGAGTCTGCCCGAAGATTGTTTACTTGGGACATGGTCCCTGAGAGCAGGAGCAGGAGGCCCAGGGCAGGGGCGAGGAGACAACCTAGGGAGGGATCCTGGAGCTGTCTGTTTTTGTGGGCAGCCAGACACCAGTCCATGGGGCCTCCCCGAGGACCCATATGGAATTCTCATCAAAACTTCCCTCCCAGCAAGGCAGACTCCACCTGCCCCTCTCGTGCACCAGTGCAAGTGCACTGGTTGAGCCTCAAAGGACCTAGCTTCACTCCACATCTGGATCATGCACATGTGAGTGGCATACAGGTCCCTTGGCCACCACTGGACAAGCAAGTGACACTCGGCGCAGGCTGGAGATTCCCTGAACCCATGACAGGAATTAAAGATGAGGCAAGAGGGATGAGGCAGGCTAGGCATGGTTCTGCTGCCATGGCAAACAGTTCCGAGTCTGCAATAGAAGAAGCCTACGCTGGCTAAGCTCTTCAAACACCATATACAAATTGATCTTTGAAAAATATCCTGCGAGGCAAATTGCATTATCTGCCTGACTAGATGGTTCAGGCTTACAGAGGTAAATAATTTGCCCAAAGTCATTTGTGTCATGAGTGGTAAGACTAGGATTTGAACCCAAGATTGAATAGTCTTATAGCTTATGGTTTTATCATTGTGCTTGTCAGAATTTAGCAAAGGAGGGCTTTAGCTCTGGGCTTGCCATGTCTACTTTCACCCTGGACATTTCATCTTGCAGCAACTACAGAGAGAGAGAGAGAGAGAAGCAGACAGACAGAGACAGGAGGCAGACAGAGACAGAGACACATAGAGACAGAGAAGAATGAGAGAGACATAAAGAAGATAGAAAGGGCAAGAGCAAGAGGGGTAGAAACTGCAAGGTCCCTTCAGTCACCTCTCTCCTTCTGGCTTGGGCACATCTGATCATAAAAGCCTGTCACCTGCCAGGATTCTGCTTGCAAGAAATGCATGCAACAGGGCCCTGCTGTTCATTTTCAGCACAGCAAATTGGTCTGTGCCTCTTGCTAAACATGCATTGAGCGGCCCCAAAGTAATGCCAAGTGCCCCCTCCATGCAGACAAGCAGCATGAAGTTCATAAATAAGTTTGGTGCTGGGACTTCTCAGAGGGCTCTGGTCCCTCGTAGCTCCAGCCTGTGTGGTTTTCTCCCAAGCTCTGCCCTGTTTTGTTCTTGACTGTAGTGAAAACTAAGTCTGTGATGAATGAGAGTAGATGCAGGTTCAGGGGAGCAAGGGGATGGATGGACAGAATTTCTTCTCCTGCACCCTAAGAGAGCTAGAGAGTCCTACGTATGGGTAGAGGAGGAGATGCACATGAGTTAGGGGTTGGAGAAAAGAGTAAGATGTAAGTCCTAGGTGAAATTAATGGATGACTTGGCTTTATGGTTTTGAATTGCAGTGTGGACACATTAATGAATTATTTGATGTCTTAGTTCTGTGTGCTTGCTTATAAGAATGGGGTTATGATTTTAATGTTGATTTCATATATTATTTTTTTGTGTAGTATACTCATAATATTTGTTACATTGGCAGTGGTGCAATGCCTTGATGCAGGGTACATAAGGTAAAGAATAGTGTGGATCAAGCTTTTAAGATGTTACAGTACATAAATGCAATATCGCTGAGGGAAGTTAACTTAGAATTGCGGCTCTGGGTGCAGCTGGTGGAGCTGTGAGCTCCTTCATTGATTTTGGTGTCCTCCAGACAGGAATTCTGCGATTTTTTGTCTCATAAGGCTACAGGAACACTTACACTACATACAAAAAGTCATCATGTTAGTAGTTTATTTTCTAGTAAGGTCATTAATAGCATAGAGATTTAAATAATAGAAAAACACAAGATCAATGCCAGTCGATCAGTAAGAGCGACGGATGTTCTACTGGTTGCCCTCCAAGCTGGGTAAGTGCAGGTCCATCTGCTACTAGAGTTCAGACACACGTTGTCTCCAAGGACAAATGTTCCATACTTCATTATTTAGAAGAGTGAAGGGTAGAAATAATAGGCAACTTTGGGATAGAATATATCCGTGCTCATACCCCTCCAAGTTTCCTGGGGGTAGAACATAGGGTTGTGTACGAGAACGTGGATCATTCTTGTTTAATATGTAGAGGGGCAGTAAGCAGGCATGCATGTAGCTGATTATCTGGGACTCCTGTAAGTCTGGCAAGAAGACTAAAATTGGTAAAGTCACCAATAACTAGAGCACTGAAGAGATCTTGAAATGCCTAGTATGGATACAATAGAATTCCATCTGAGTAGAGGCCTGAGGCATCATGAGATCCCATTTCATAAAGGAATGAATGAGTCATCACTGAAGCTGTGATAATAAGTAGCAAAATTGAAAAGCAAACTGAAAACCTCAAGCTGGCTTTATCAACTGGGAATTCACCTCCGATTCATTCCAAGTGTGAGGGTCAGAGAGAGCTGAATGTAGGTGTGTGGCAGGTGCAGCATCTCCAAGGCAGTCTATCCTCATGGCAGGACCTAGCCTGGGGAAGCTGTAGCTGAGAGTAATGTTGCTCCAGTGCTGCCAATTTCTCAAGACACAGAAGATCCATAGTCAAGTCCTCATGCAGTGCATACATGTTATGGTTTGGGTCTAGTTGCTCCCCCAAAGCCTCATGCAGTCATGGGGAGGACATCAAGAGTTTGTGATTAACTCATGATCAACTGGGATTATGGGTATGAGTGCTGCTGGGATTACAGGGGTTAGCGCTACACCCAGCCTGGGGTGGATACCCTGGATGCAACATAAGGCAGACAGCCTTGCTCTCCGCTGCCACTGTTGCCACTACTGCTGTTTGCTCTCACTGCTTGACTGCCTTCCATCGCCATGAACTGCTGCCCTCTGCCATGTGCCCTTCTGCCTTGGAGCCAGCTGAGTATGGACTGAAACCTCTAAAAACTGGGAGCTAAATAAACCTTTCCTTCCCTCCTTTTGAGTGCCAAGTATTTGTCCCAGCAATGAGAAAAGAGTAACTGAGACAACATATATAGGTAGATAATACTGCTGCTCTATTTGAATGCAGATATCAAACAATCTGCCAATAACTAAAGTCTCGCCAAATAAGTGTGACAGGTGAAGACACAATCATCTCTTGCATGATGTGTTACTAGAAAGAATCTAGGCAGAATCTGTAATAGGAGGCTAAATCCTAGGAATGAGCCAAAGTTCTTTCATCAGGATAAACAACTGAGTTGAGCTGGAAGGGGAGGGATTTATGGATATTGGTCATTAGTCTGTGCCTTTTTTTTTTTCCATAATTTTATTGAGAAACAAATAGCAATATGACAGTTTCGAATCAAATTAGTAGGACAGTTTCAACAATTAATACGTTGCATGTTATTTTCTTAGTGGTTACTTGTTCAAGGTGCAGATATGATATTCTATTTACAAACACTATTAGAACAGATCCCTCTATTCACTGAATTAGGAAAATGTAGGTGTATATCTATCTTAACTATTTTGAATATGCAGGTGCAAAATGGTCATTTATTTGTATCCCCTTTTTCGTTTAGTCAATTAAATATTATAGGTGTATGAATTCAGCAAAATACTCCCAAATAGCCCAGTAGTCCACAATAGTATTGGGTTTCCCATATGTCTGGCAGTGTCGTAATGTGATTTTACTTCTTATCCTTTGGTTTAATACTTTTCTGCTGGATGGATAAGACCAAGATAAAGCAAGACCTACTAACAGGAATTATAGATTTTGTATCTGATTAAGGTCAGTCAAATCCGAAATCGTTCCTAAAATTTATTTGGAACCAGAAAAGACCTAGAATAGCAAAAGCAATCCTGGGTGACAAAGACAAGGCAGGAGGCATCACAATCCCTGACTTGAAATTATACTATAAGGCTACTGTGATAAAATCAGCATGGTACTGGCAAAGAAATAGAACTGAGGATCAGTGGAATAGTTTAGAAGACTCTGAAGCCTCTACAAATACACTCAGCCACTTTATCTTTGACAAAGGAGCTAAACATACTCAATAGAAGAAAGATAGCCTCTTTAACAAATGGTGCTGGAAAAATTGGCTTTCTACACGCCGAAAACTAAAACTTGACCCAGGTCTATTACCATGCACTAAGCTAAAGTCTGTGCCTTTATCATGAGTTCCATGGCACTAGGCAAGGTTAGCTTTGGCACAGCAAGAGAACCATGTTTCAAGTCAGAATCCTATGTATTTTGTTACAGGTTTTGCTAGTTTTCTGAAAAACCTCCACCTATTTATGGAGCATTGGCTTTAATCGTTAGTAGTGGGGTCATATGTGCTATTGGATAAAGTGTTGATGATTCATTTGTAAGTTTAATATTTTTAGTTTATTTAGGAGGGATGGTAGCAGTAGAAGTTCACACTTCTGCTGTGGCAGTGGAAGATTATCCCAAGACATGAGGCTTAATATTTGAAGTTCATTATTGTCCGGCGCCGCTCCCGTCCTGCGGAAGAAGACACTCAGACACTCAGCAACGGGTTCAGCAAGCCTTTATCGAGTGGGATGCAAGCCTCTACATGCGTCCGCTATCCGCGGCTCCTACCGTGCAAGCATGGTGGATCTCGTGATACAGCAAGCTATATAGATTTCACAAATCAATCATAATTATACACGTGGCCGATTACTATTGGTAGATCTTACAGCAATGGCGGGCTTATTCTAAATAAGGGAGAGGTTGGTACAGCAACAAGAACCAGGAAGCCGGATATGGGCGCCATCTTTGCAGACACGATGGGCGGGGGAGCGAGGAGCGGGC